>WELA01009454.1:172905-193919 GCA_009602735.1 Mesotaenium endlicherianum | reverse complement strand
AAAAAGACCCCCCCCCCCCCCCCAATTCTCGCTGCCCCCAAGCCCCTGATTTTGTCTTCTTCCGCCATCTGTCGGCTCCTCCTAAAAGCAAGGCACGAGCGTCCAGCAGCTTGTCACTGTTGCATGGCCTGCGTGTGCGCGCGCGCAGGGGCGCGAGTGCGTCTGTTGGTGCGTGTGCCACGCCACTGATAGACCGAGGGTCCCTCAGCCGCCGCATGGTCCAGCGGCAGCAGCAGCAGCAAGCAACAGCGCAATGGCGGCAAGCAGCGGCGGAAAGCAACGGCGGAAAGCAACGGCGGAAAGTAGCAGCGGCAAGCAGCAGCAGCACAAGATAAGGTTCACTCATTTTATTTAGGAGCCCCCAGCAATTTGTGATCCTATCACCATCAACTGCTTGGGGCATAGGGGCGGTGTGCTCACACATGCAGTGTGAGTGAATGTGTGTGTGTGTGTGTGTGTGTGTGTGTGTGTGTGTGTGAGAGAGAGAGAGAGAGACGAGCCAGCGCGAGCAAGATTGGGGGGTACACGTGTGCTTGGACCACCACCACCCGCCATGCTCTCGTAGGGAGAGCAAAAGAGCAAGAGGGCGAGAGAGGGGGGCGCGTGTGCGCACAGACCATCCCAGGCCAGGCCAGGCCAGCACGTACCATGATCTTGTAGCCGAACTGGTAGCCCGGCGAGTTGCGGAGCAGAGGGTACGACTTGACGGCCGACTCCACCATCACCTTCTCATCCTGCACTCCTCCGCCATCCCCACCCACAAACGCGCGCACGCACACGCACACACACATGCACAGCGAGCAACTGGGAGAGTGAGCGAGTGGGGACGGTGGGAGGGTGGCGGGTGGGTGAGCGGGAGCATGGGAGGGTGGGAGTGGGAGGGCAGCGGTGACGGCCACGGCAACAGGAGTGCCGAAGGGGGACACCAACGACAGCGGGTGGCAACGATGACGACGGTATACGGCGACAGTAACAAGGCGACGGCGAGGACGGCCCCGGCAAGGGTGGGCCCGAGTATGCGGAGTCCGCCCCACTCGTGGCCCCCTCTCTGCGCGTCCCCCTCAGCGAGGGAGCTGCTGCAGGCACAGCTCCTCTCGCCCTTGCAGACACCAGAGCAGCCCAGCCCACGGGACAGGCAGGCACCCGTAAGGCCGCTTGCATGTAGGGATATACTGTGGCGTGCGTCCCTGCACCGATGCGCAGCCGGCTCAGCCCAGTGCAGAGTGGCGGTTGAGGGCCAGCTGGCAGCGCACCCGTTGGCCCCAGCCAGGGCCCAGCGTGCGAGCAAGCGTTTGTAAAAGCAAGCAGGCAGGCAGGCAGGCAGGCAAGCGCATGCACGCACGCCCCTTGCCCCACAACAGCCCAGCCCCAACCCCTCCCGGGGGCCGGCCCCAGCCACGGCCCCGCCAAGCCCCAGCAGGCGAGAGAGAGACAGCAAGCAAGCAAGCAAGTCTCGACGCTAGAGAGAGCCGTGGAGGAACGGCAAGCAAGCACACATGTGCACACGGGAGCAAGCCGGCACGCGCGCACGCACCTTGTAGATGACGGCGCCGATGTTGCGCGTGAGCGTGCCGGAGTAGAACTTGCGGCCCCACTCGTTCTTCATGGCACCCACCATCACCTTTGCCGTGGTGCCACCTGTCACGATGCTGAGGGGGTACCACCGGGAGAACTGCAGGCCCCGCCGTCCGCAGCCCCCGCGTCAGCTCACGTGTGTGTGTATGTGTGTGTCTGTCTCTGTCTGTGTGTGTGTGTGGGTGCGTGTGTGTGTGTGTGTGCATGAGTGTGCCAGAACCACGCTAGCAGACTTGTTGCCGCATGTGTGCCACCTGGGCTGACGTGCTGACGGGGCAAGTGCCAGGTGCCGCAGGTGTCCTTGGGCTGGCAGCACAATGCCATGAGTTGTTTTGTCGGGATTGCCAGTGCCACATGGCGTGCATTGGAAGGCCAAGATTCACATTGCAGCCTCTTTCCTACCACCCCCTTCCCCCCCTTCCTTTCGAAAATGTCCAAGTCAAGAAGTGAACAGCCCAGCCGGCCTCCCCCCTCCAGCAGCTTTCACACGTCCGACCCTTCCTCTCCTTCTCCCCTCCCTAAACTTACGGGGACGACAATGCGTTACAGAGAGGTATGGCCAGAGACAGAGAGAGAGAGAGAGGGAACTCTCACAGTCGTGGTTTTGATGAAGAGAACGAAGCGGGGAGTGTCGTCGTTTGGGTCAAACTTGGGCATGCTGGGCTGGGGTCCCTGAGGCCCCTGCCTGGCGCCACCTGGCATGTAGCTCTTCCTGCCCTTGGCCTCCACCTTCAGCTGGCTACCACTTCTGCTTATCCCCAAACCCCCCCCTCATCCCAGTTGGCTAATCAATTTGCTGCTCCAGTTGTTTGTAATGCAAATAACGGCTTGGCGAGGAAACTAAACCCACACTACGAATTGATGATGAAGCTTTGTACGGCTGAAGGTCCATCTCCCACCATCTCCCACCATCTCTCACCATCCAGTCTCGTCAACGTACACATCCAGACGTGGCACTCTCTTGATATTGTCAGCTAGCACTAAGTCTCGACATATACAAATGGGTTTGCTCCTGTACCTTCGCTGCACGACGCATGCGGCATCCTTGATGCATATCTTGCCACCTGTCAAGTACGTAGAGCTAAGGGCCTTCGAGCTGGTCGAGCGAAGCAAAAAAGCCTTTGGCAGAGAGGTTGTTGGCCTGGTGCACTCTCTGCGCAACCACAATCAGTACAGACAATTGAGCCAAAACCGCTCGGGACAATCCTGTACCGTAGCCATCTTCCGGAAGAGCAACCTGACACAAATCCGACAACTCAGCGACGTCGTAGCCTCAAATAATCAGCTTAATTCACCTCTGGGAAGAAGTGAGAGAGATGACAGCAGCAAACGACCCGCTCAGCTGAGAGACGCAAGAAGTGGCCATTTTGCTGAGCCTCGTAAACCTCGGGAAAGAGAATACAGAGCACGACGCACAACCAACCCCTCGTAAGGTCACGAATTCTGCTTCACACTATAGCCCTTTCACAAGCTCTCTTAAGGACCACAGCCCGGCCAATCGTCCTTGTGCTGGAGGTCTTTCTGTGGCCTCGCATTCGTCTAGCACCCCTAGTGGCAACGTAGGCACGCAAGAGCAGGGAGACTCGAGTGCAGCTCGAGTGTGCTCGAGTGTGCTCAAGGGCAAAATCCTCACTCGTGTACGGAAGTGTACTGGACCAGCGTAGGTGAACGTAGAGCATCGTAGCATATATTGTCTCCTCACACAATACTGTTCTGGATCAAGTTCACTACTGTACGAAAGCATACATTTTGTGTGTGTTATTTACAACTATTTTTTTACTTATATTCTGCACACATTTTTACTTTAAATTTGCTTTTTTATAATTTACATATATTTGTTTTACTTTTTTATAATTACAACACATACCATTTTCACTAACGTGACAACCTTTATTTAACCGACGACAAGTCAATTATGCGGCATACCCAAGGTGCCAAGAGTGACCGGGGATTTGTTATGATCCGTACGTGCCTGAACGTGCAGGGTCTCGAGCTGCTTGACTCAGCTCTGACCCAGCTAGACCGCTTAGCGAGCCTCATACGCTAGCCGCCCGTGTCACGCCATGTCGAGCATGGGGTGCTAACCAGTGCTAACTGTCACAACATTTCCCAAAAATTTGATTGTTTTCGCAAACTTTGCAAGTACGTCCGCCGAAATCCTTGCCTCACTGGTATACGCAGTGCGGTATACGCATGCGGACTACTGAGTTTTGGCGCAACAACCTCGACAAAAGCGCCAATAGTTGCGTTATATTGACAATTATCACATCATATGTGGTCGGATGTATCACAGAGATGGACATGAAATTGATTCTTGGTGCAATGTCGTTAGACCTTTTGAAATAAGTCACCACAATTCGTCAATATTGAATTTCTTTGCACAAACGCAAGAATTATTGAAAAAATCGCCAATCAAAAATACTTTGATTCTTTTCGCCAAAAGGCCCCTTTTAGATGAAAAGAGTTAGCACCCCATGATGTTGAGCATCGAAAGCAATCGAAAGCTGATCGAAAGATGTAGATTTAACCTAAGTTAAATCTACGTTTATTAATGCATTTTCGAGAATGATGAAAATGAGGCGGGTACAAGTACCCGCCTCATCTCTCGAGCTCTTCATTTTCAAGAGCTCGAGTAGACAGAACAGAGTAGCCATAGCCACTCTGTTCCTCAATTTTCTTCCTATAAAAGACATGCACTTGCTTGCACTTAGCACGCAGTTGCAAAGTGACAAGCAGAGTGCATATACTATAGTGAGTCGCCAAAGTTCTTGTCAAAATCCTTTGAAAATTTTTCTGAGTATTCTTGCCAGCATCATGGCACATGATATTCAGGCTTCCGCTTCTGAGTTGTTCAAGTCGCTGACACCCGCTGATGGGCTCACCTTTGAGCAGCAACAGCAGGAAGATGCCAGAAGACTTGCAGCGTTGCAGAAAGGGAAGACCCCTGCCGCTCATGAGACGGTAAAGTCGTGAAATAGTGGTATTTCTGATGAAGCCTTAGTCGCTCTGACAGATAAGGTTAGGGAGGCTGTGGTGAGGGACCTAGGGTTGAAGCGGGCTGCTAATGAAGCCTCTCCTTCTAGGCTCCCTACCCAGCAACCCAATCAGCTAGAGCAGATTCAGCAATTTATGCTAGCAATGATCCAGAACGCAGCAAATAATAAGAAGAAGAAGTCTGAGACCGACATCATCGCTCGAGAACTCAAGCGCCTCAAGAGGGCGCATGAATCAGCAACCATGAGCACCTTGTCTGAGGGCAACAAGGTGCAGATGGCCAACTGTAAGGAGTTGATGGAGATCTTCTACGACCTGAAGACGGCCATAGAAGCTGAAGACCAACCTGCAGCAGAGAAATTGATCGATGAAGGTATTTCTGCAGTCGCTTATCGCGAGAGTCAAATCTTGATTGCACATAATCATGGCTGGCTTATTGTAAACGAAGTCTTAAAGGAGCATGCAGATAAGGAGAGATTGCCTGAGTTTGTGCTAGAAAGGAAGTGTCAGTTGAAAACAGACAGGGCAAAGAAGGTTGCTGAGAGTAAGCCTCAAGAAAATTAAATAGCACAGAACAGGCTAGCTAAGAAACCGTCCACTTATGTCAAGCTCACTTGTTACTTGTGTGGGGTAGACGGACATAACTCTATTTACTGTCCTAATAAGGCAGCTTTAGAGCAACAGTCATAGAAGAAAGTCCCAGCTCTGACTGCTGCAGGAGTCACTAATTTCCAGACTCAGTCTTAGAAATGAGAAGAGTTAGAGAGGAGACTATGAAACAAGGATAGTTTGTCTACTTTATGAGTTTTCTTTGGAAGATTAGATAGGCAGATATGCCTATGTTAATTTTTGAATGTAATGGAGTACTTGCAAAATTAAAAGCAAGATAATGGAGAAGCTGAAAAGCAAAAATTGAAAATTGAAAAAGAATTTTTTCCTTGAATCTTGATGTTTTAAATTTTGCTCTGATTGCTTGCTGTCTAGATCTAGAAATGTCTTATGAATCTGCTTTTGCATGTTTGCTCAAATTAATATGCTTCCTAATTGCATGATAGTAGATTTCCGAGACATTGCACAGGAACAATGTTTTGTCTTAGGCATGCAAAAATAAAAATGATGATTGGAGATGAATTCCAAGGAGTTCCTGAAATTCTGTTGTCTTGGAGAAAGAGTTGTACAAGTACAACCAGTGGAGATGGAGATGGAGAGATCAGCATAAGTGCTGAAGGGAGAGAGAGGGGAAAATCTTTGGCTGTTTTTCCTTTTTCCTTCCTTGGACATGAGCAGGGGAAGAAGGGGATGAATGGGATTCAACCCTGGCCTTGCTCCTGGGGAGAAAAGCTGAAGTGGTGGAAGATGCTAGCACTGCCCCTGCAGCCAAAGAAAGTGAATTGCCTATCATGGAAAGAAGGTTAGCCAAACATATACGATTTTGGCATGAATGATGTCATTGCAGATTTGTTCCATCTGTGATTACTCGGGGATGCAGGCTAGAATGGGCAGATAAAAAGAAACCTGCACCTTCCTTTAGAGGGTCCAATCATAAGGGGGTATATAAGCATCTGGAGTTTGCTAAAAAGGGGCTGTGCAAGAACTTCTGCAGACAAAGTCAGCCGTAGTATGGACAGGGGAAGAGCCTCCTAAGTGTGTCAGTTCCTTAAATGTGGCAGAGGGCAGGAAACTAACGCTCATTTTGGATTTGAGAGAGGTCAACAAATGGGTTAAAAAGGTGAAGTTTAAACATGAGGGATTAGATAAGTTAGCAGATGTCATCAGGCAGGGGGATCTATTTTTCAGCATTGACCTGAAATCTGGCTATCATCATGTCCCCATAGACCCAGAATTCAGGGAGTATTTGGGATTTGAATTGGATAGTGTCTTCTATGTGTTCACTACCTTACCATTTGGGCTATCTTCAGCATCTCTGGTATTCACAAGAGTGATGGGAGAAATTATGGGAAAATGGAGAAGAGAAGGTGTCAGAATCATTCCATACTTGGATAATTTCTTAGTAGCTTGCACAACTCCAGAAGAGCACCAACACACAGTCAAGAAAATACTGCAGGAGTTTGCTCAGGCAGGGGTAGTAGTTAACATGAAAAAGGCTCAATTAGGGATAACCAGGGTGATAAAGTTCTTAGGAGTCATTCTGGACACCAAAAATCTTTGTGAAAGGGACAGAGTGCCCTATTGAAAGCGTAGTGACTCACGAGGAAAGGAACTAGTTGCAATCATACTAGAGAGTGCAACGGCATATCACTAACAAAGCTTAGGAAAAATACTCAACATTTTGAGTAGCAAGAAACTGCTCACAAATGATGTAGGATGAAAGGCCTTGTCATTACAAAACCCGTAGAAATTTACAGAAGTGAAAACTGATAAGAAACAGATAAGTTATGCCTATTTATAATTTTCTACCAAGTGCTCCTCCCTAGGAGGAAGCTACGGATTTTCCTGAGTGTTCGTCAAATCGTCCCTTCTNCCCAAGGCCAGCCGGCCATACCGTACCCCACATGCACTTGCGAGTCAGCCCCCTGCTCCCCACTCCTGCCAGCTCCCCATTGCAGCTTAGCATCCCCTCCTGTGCTCCTCTTATGCGTCTGTATACAGACATGTGTACACATGCTGATATCACATCCCTCCTGCTTTGTTTCTTACTGGGGCCGTGGTGCAGTCCACAGCATGCCGCGAGCATGGCAAGCGGCAAGTGGACCACACACAGCGGGACCCCGTGACACCAAGCGGAGCTCCAACAAGGCTCTGCTGAGCAGCAACGGCAGGGCAGCGTGTGCGTGCACGCGTGTGTGTATGTGCGTGTGTGCGTGTGTGCAAGCGTGGGCATGTGCATGTGCATGTGCGTGTGCACGCGCGGTGTGTGTTTTGTCGTGCGTGTGCGTGTGCGTGTGCGTGCGCGTGTTTCACGAACGCACGCGTGCGCGCGCCCGCCCCTCACCTTGACGACGTTGGACGTAGAGAGAGACTCCTTGGGGTTCTTGGGGTCCTGTCACACCCACCCTCGTACANACGTCCACATACATGCATCGACATTACTAGAATATTCTATCTTAGATGCGCTAGGCTAAACCGAAACTTCCAGGTAAATCGACCTAGTCGGCACTCCGCGTCAGCCGAACTCACGTGAAAGTTCGAGTTCACACTAACGGGCCAGATCGCTCGACGCTGTCGGTCAATCCGACGGTCGCGCTCACCGCAAATTAAGGACAGTCGTCAACCGACCTCAAAAGTAATTAAACTTTGGAAATCCGTAACTCTCTCAATACTTGACCAAATTCGATGAACTTTATATCAAAATGACCACCAAAATGCACTCTATACTATTATACAAACAATACACACTTTCATGAAACTCAAAAATGCACTTTATAAACCTATGACCTTACATCATCCCCCTCCTCAAGATGCGACGTCCTCGACGCATTCTGCAGATAACGTCTCAACTTACTCTTACAATGAGTCAAGTTGGCCTCTGGCTCCCAAGTGTTGTCGTCCGCATGGTAGCCTTTCCACTTGACCAGATACTCTTGGGCAAATCGTTGACCTCGCTTGACTCGTCGATCGTCGACAATCGCCTCCACTTCATACTCCAATACATCATCGATCTCGACCGGTGGTGGCGGTGTAGGTAGTCGTCTTGGATGTCCTTCATTCGGGTCAACGTATGGCCGCAGACAACTGACATGGAACACATCATGGATACGCCAGCCTGAAGGAAGTTCCATCTTGTAGGTCACTGGATTAACCTGCTTGAGTACCACAATGGGACCTGTAAACCGTGCCCGCAGTTTCCTCTTGCTTGTGAAAGGTAGGTTCTCTGTGAACAAGAGTACTTTGTCGCCCACATGGAATGTCGCTTCCCTCCTGTGCTTGTTAGCATGCTTGACCTGCTCTTCTTGTGCCTTCCGAATACACGTCTTCGCCATGTCCCAAGTCTTGGCCATCTGCTCCATAAAAGCTTGTGTAGTAGGAACCCGAGTCTCCTTGGCCTTCTCCAACAAGATGTTCTCTGGATGATATACTTCTCTCCCATAAACCATAGCGAATGGTGACTGCTTGGTCAATCCCTGCATGCTGTTGTTGTAGGCAAACTCCAATCCTGGCAGCTTCATGTCCCACTCTGAAGGGTCTTCCATAGTGAAACTCCTGAGCACCTCTTGCAAAGTTTTGTTGAGCCTCTCACTCTGCCCGTCTGTCTGAGGATGATAGGAAGTGCTCATACTCAGCTTGGTCCCCATCAAAGTAAACAATGACCGCCAAAAGTTGCTAGTAAACCTTGGATCCCGATCTGAAACAATCACCTTCGGCAACCCATGTAGCCTGAAAATATGATCAAAGAATAGCCGTGCCACATCCGCTGCCGTAGAAGTCTCCTTCATGGGAATGAAGTGAGCCATCTTGCTGAGTCTGTCAGACACAACCCATACTGCATCGTGCCCTTGACCACTCAATGGTAACGATGTGATGAAGTCCATAGCAATCTGCACCCAAGGATACTCTGGAATAGGCAGGGGCTGCAATGTACCTCCCTTCTTTTGATTTGGTGTCTTCTTACGCTGGCACGCATCGCAACTCCTGATCCACTCCTCGATGTCCTTGTCCATATTTCTCCAATAGTATTCCCGCTTCAGCACACTTGCTGTCTTCTCGCTTCCAAAGTGTCCAGCATATAAACAATCATGATGCTCCGCAAGTAGTAAGTCTCTTAGCTCCTTGATGTCAGGTATCACCACTCTCTTAGAATCACTATAACACCATATGCCGTCCTTCTTATGCATACTCGAGTTGGACTCAGCTGCTCCACCGTCAGCAAACTCTAGGTCCTCCTCATAACCTCTCTTAAGCTTCTCCTTGAAGTCCATACTCTCCTTGATGACTGAAACAGCTGCAAGGTCACACCTCCTGGATAAAGCGTCTCCAGGGTTGATCTTCCCAGGTAAGTACTCAATCTTGTGGTCAAACTGCTGCAGAAACTCCATCCACCTTGCCTGTCTTGGTGTCAATGTTGGCTGCGTCATAAACTTCTCCAAGCTCTTGTGGTCGATCTTGATGAACACCTTCCGGCCGTCCACATAACATCGCCAAATCCTCAAGGTCTGGATAATAGCCAACATCTCCCGCTCGTGTGCTGCATAGTTTTGCTCAGCAGGACTCAACTTCCTGCTCTCATATGCCACAGGCTGCAATCCTTTGCCCTGGTCCTGGAGAAGAATGGCTCCCACTGCGAAATTTGATGCGTCCGTGATGATGGTGAAAGGAAGCTCTGGACTTGCAATTGCCAACACAGGTGCCTGTGTCAACAGCTCCTTAATCTTCTCAAAGGCTTGCTGCTCCTTGTCACCCCATAGCCACTTCTCCTGCTTCTTCAACATGTCCGTGAGCGGTGCACACACCTTGGCAAATCCTTCAATGAAACGTCGGTAATAATTCGCCATGCCGAGGAAACTCCTGAGTTGATGAATATCAGCAGGCACCGGCCAATCTCTGACTGCTTGCACCTTCTTCTGCTCCACCTTGACTCCTTCAGCCTCTACCATGTGCCCAAGAAACTTGACTTCTTTGAGGCAGAAGTCGCACTTGCTCATCTTCCCACACAGTTACTGATCTCTCAAGACCTCCAACACCTTCCTCAGATGCTCCACATGCTCTTCCAAGGTCTTCGAATAGATCAGGACGTCGTCTAAAAATACCACCACAAATTGGTCCAAGTAGGGTCTGAAGACACTATTCATGAGTCCCATGAATGTAGCAGGTGCATTAGTCAGCCCAAAAGGCATGACTGTGAACTCGAACAAACCATAGCGAGTTCTGAAAGCAGTCTTTTGAACATCTCCTTCCGCAATCCGTACCTGGTGATAGCCAATCCTCAAATCGATCTTCGAGAAATACTTCGCCCCAACAAGCCTGTCAATCAACTCGTCCACTCGTGGAAGTGGGTACCTGTTCTTGATGGTGACCTTGTTGAGTGCCCGGTAGTCGACACACATCCTCATAGTCCCATCCTTCTTCTTCACAAATAAGACTGGCGCTGCAAATGGAGACTCGCTGGGTCGGATGAATCCCTTCTCCAATAACTCTGTCAGCTGCTTCTTCAACTCATCCAACTCCGCAAACGATTGTCGATAGGCGGGTCTCACTGGTGGCTTGCTCCCTGGTTCCAACTCGATCTTGTGCTCCATAGCTCTCTGTGGAGGTAATCCTGCAGGTAGCTCCTCAGGAAATACGCGCTTGAAATCCTCCAACAGCGCCTTAATTTGGGCAGGCATCTCAGCAGGCTTCTTCTCTTGAGCAGTTGGGCTCTGCTCCTTCTGAGCAAGGGGATCAGACACCACTACTTGCTCCTCCGGCGATGTACATTCGCCCAGGCTGTTAGGATTCACGCTTGCTCCATCTGATGACCTGGCCAGGGCCACCGAAACAAGGTACATCTCCTTCCTCTGATTCGCCCTGCATAGCTTCTTAACTTGCAGGCTCGACAGAAGACAGTTACTTGTGGTCGTATCTACCTCCACCTATTTCGCTGTCTCCATTCGACCATCACGCCCTTGGACCTTCACTTGTCCTGTGCTCCAGCGCACTTGAGGGTTGGCTTTTCTCAGCCATGGTCGGCCCAATATCACCTCATGGTGACCTAACTCTGCCTGCTCCATAATTTCAGTACTCCGGTGCCCCGCTACTTCCACGTGAATAGCTTCCGTAGGTGCACCACACTTGAGTTTCTGCCCATTCGTCAAAATTGCCTCCTTAGGCTCATAATGCTTCTGCACAGGGATTCGCCACTGTTTCACCAACTTCTTGTGCACAAAATTTGCACTTGCGCCACTGTCAACCATACACTTCGCCTTGTTGCCGTTGACTACTCCTTCCACGATGATAGGCTTGTCAACGTCTCGTCCTTTGCTTCTCGGCAGGCTCCTGGGGATAACCTCCTTGTGAGTTCTCGTCTTCACGCCAGTAGACACCCGAGAACGACTTACTGGCGTCCTCCTTTTTCCTGCTGTTGAGGTTGCTTCGCTTTCACATGACAGTCTCGAGCCAGATGTTCAAGCTTGCCGCAATTATAGCAGGGTCCTCTCGGCTTGAAATTCTGCTGCCTGCGCTGGTACTGCACAAGTCCCAACTCCATGGGTACTGGACCTTGAACACTCGTGCTTGGCGCTTGAGATCCAAAGTGTCGATATCCTCCAAAGTTGTGGCTGCCCCACTGCCTCTGACTATACTCCACAGCGTCAATCCTTGTTGCCAATGCCATCATTTCTCCAAGACTGGTAGGGTCCTTGAGCGCCACTTCCTTGGCCACAGTTGGCTTGAGTCCCCTCTTGAACTTGTCCATCATCTCCAACTCGTGCATGGATGAACATTGAAGCACCAGCTCGTTGAAGCGCGATACATACTCCTGAACGCTTCCTCGTTGACGAAGGCGCACTAGTAGATCTCGAGCGGTAGCCTCGGGTGCAATAGGTTAAAATTGCCTCTTCAAGCCTTCAAATAGCTGATCAACAGCAGCAGAAACTCCAGACAGCTGCTTCTGTCGCTCATACCAAGCTCCAACACTCTTCTGCAGCAAAGTTGTGACAAAGGCGACTTGCCTGTCGGGCGTGAGCGTAGAATACTCCATAAACTTCTTCACTCCAAAAATCCATTGATGAACAGGCGGCGATCCACGCTCTCCAGTATAAACTTCAGGCTTAGGCGCACGCACTCCTGATGCGGGTGGAATAACTGGTTGCACCACTGGGTTAACATGAATCAGTGGCACAACAGGTGCAGGTGCCGAACTCGTCGAAGCGGCGTTCCCTATAACAACTCGCACCATTCTCTCTACCTCCGCGCCCATATTTTGTTGAAACTGGGAGTAGACTTCTCCTCCAATTGCACTCGCCATTTGCCTTAGCATCGCCTGCATCTCTTGTTGCTCTCTCGTCATCGTTGGTGATGCCTGCTGCCATGCGCGCTCAACATGCTCGACAACTTCGCCTCCTCCAGCTGCCGGCTGCGACTTCATAATATAATATGCAAACTAGCCCAGCTCCAATACCAGATGAAAGGGGCAGAGTGCCCTAGTGGAAGCGTAGTGACTCACGAGGAAAGGAACCAGTTGCAATCATACTAGAGAGCGCAGCGGCATATCACTAACAAAGCTTAGGAAAATTCTCAACATTTTGAGTAGCAAGAAACTGCTCACAAATGATGTAGGATGAAAGGCCTTGTCATTACAAAACCCGTAGAAATTTACAGAAGTGAAAATTGATAAGAAACAAAGAAGTTATGCCTATGTATAATTTTCTGCCTAAGTGCTCCTCCCTAGGAGGAAGCTACGGATTTTCCTAAGTGTTCGTCAAATCGTCCCTTGTAGAATATTCGTGAGTAAGCCAGATCAGTCTAATCTGATGTGTCGGGCCGAATTGACGTCTACGTACATGCATCGACATTACTAGAATATTCTATCTTAGACGCGCTAGGCTAAACCGAAACTTCCAGGTAAATCGACCTAGTCGGCACTCCGCGTCAGCCGAACTTACGTGAAGGTTCGAGTTCAATCTAACGGGCCAGATCGCTCGACGCTGTCGGTCAATCCGACGGTCGCGCTTACCGCGAATTGAGGACAGTCGTCAACCGACCTCAACACTAATTAAACTTTGGAAATCCGTAACTCTCTCAATACTTGACCAAATTCGATGAACTTTATATCAAAATGACCATAAAAATGCATTCTACACTACTATACAATCAAAACATACTTTCATGAAACTCAAAAATGCACTTTATAAACCTATGACCTTACACTTTGAGTGTACATAGATAAGGAGAGGAAGGAGAAGCTTCTCAAAGCTATAGTGAGGATACAAGAACAGGGGAAGGCAGGCTACTCAATTCCAGTGAAATTTGTGGCAAGGGTAGCAGGACAGATAATATCAATGAAGATAGCCTTTGGGGTCATGACAGGATCATATACAAGACATCTGTTCGAGCTTATAGACACACATGTGAAGGATAGGGATGAATGGGGAAAGTTCTGCTATGTTTCCATTGAGATGCAAGAAGAGATGAGCTTCTGGCAGGTTACATTTGATAGATTCAATGGGGCTCCTATGAAGCTCCATATCACCCCCCAAATGGTGCTTTATGTGGATGCATCAGAGGATGGTTGGAGAGAGGTATTGCTGGACATTTATGGGAAGGATAGATGGGAGATGAAAGGGAAACTAGAGGAACGATTTCTAGGGACATCCTCCACTTAAAGGGAACTAGAAGACTTGAGAGCAGCTCTCTTTAATTGCTCAGACATTATCAGAGAAAAACAGATATTACTAAGGCCTGATAATTAGGCCCTGTATTTCATTCTGAAAAAAGGGGACTCTTCAAAGCCTGATATACAGGAGAGCACTAGAGAAATATTTCATCTCGCTAGGAGGATTCACTTGGGGTTAATGGTGGAATGGCTCCCAAGGGAGCAAAACCAAAAGGCTAAAATCAAGGAGAAAGATGACTTCACTCTCAGGCCTGGAGTCTTTGCAAGAATTCAGAGGGAGTGGGGGCCCCATTCTATTGACAGATTTGCCTCCCCTGAGAATGCTCAATTCAGCAGATTCAATGCCAGATTCTTGTATAAAGAATTTGAGAGAACAGATGCTTTCACACGCAATTGGATAGTGGAAAACAATTACTATTTTCCCCCACTCCAGATGGCTCTTGCAGTGATTGCTCATGCTTGGAGGTGCAAGGCAGATTGCACACTGATCTTGCCAAGATGGGAGACTGCTTCATGGTGGCCTACTCTGCAACCTGCCAGGAAAGTGTGGCTACCACAAGTAAAGAAGATACTTCACCTGGGGCACAGCAGGTTAGTGCTGGCCCCAGGAACTGACTCAAAAGCTTTTGGGAAGAAGGGGATTCCCTGGTGTGAGATGATAGCATTAAAAATTGAATGCTGAAGGGAATGGGGTGCAGATGATATTCTAGCACAAGACCCTGAGTGTGCTTTCCTGCAAAGGAAAAGAATGGAGGTGTCATTTGACTCCATCAGCCGGAGCACATTTAAGACATATAATCCATATTGGAAGAAATTCAAAGAATGGTGTAGAAGTAAAGGCCTGAGAGAATTACCTGCCTCTCACCAGGTTGCTATGACATACATGCAACGTTTGTATACTTCAAGAGTTACCCTGTCAGTGTTCAACTTGACTGCTACAGCTATAGGGACAATGCATAAGCTGCTAAAGCAGCCCAATCCACTAACAGGGGATGAGATGAAAGTGATAAATAAGGGAGGTTGCTAGTAGGAACCTACCCAAGCCCAGGAATACAAAGATGCCCCTGTCCCCTGCCAAGATCACTGAGATGTTAACTTGGTATGCCAGGGATGATGCCTCTCTACGAGAGCTCATGAAAGCAGCTACAATAGTATTCATGTACTATGGCTGCATGAGATACTCTGACCTGGCACATGAGGCAAAGCTGGAGGAGGTAGCTGGAGAACAGGTCCTTTTCTTCTGGCTGGCAAAAGCAAAGAATGACCAACAGAGGCTGGGCAAGTGGGTGTCCCTGTGCAACACACAAGCAAGGTGGTCTCCAGTGAAAATGTTTTGCAGGCTGATGGCCATGGCACCAGCATACAAAGATGGAGAGACTATCATCCAAGAAGTCATTCAGAAAGGTGAGCTATCTAGGCAGGTCACCTCTTATCAGATGATGAGGAGCTGGTGCATTGAATGCTTTGAGCTAGTGGGTACCTCTGCATAGGAGGCTGGAACACACTCATTTAGAAAATCAGCCACCACTGCTGCTGCCAACTTGGGAGTTTCTGATAGATTGTTGAATGAGCTTGGTAGATGGAGATTAGACAAAGCAAAACTAGCATACATTGTAGATATGAACAAAGCTATGCTAGCCACAGCTCAAACCATAGATCTGCCTGATGATGCCAGCCAAGGTCCTTACTTCCAAACATAACTTCAGTTAGCTTTTAATAGAAAAACAGCAAGCAGAAAATGAGATGTAGAAGAGAAACCAACTGTAATATTTGTTTATGAGTCATAAGACTGCTGCCCTGAGCTCCAGCACTGTCAGCCTGCTACACCCTTCCTTCTCCTACCACCTCCTTTCTTCCCCATCTCCCCCCATACATGCACATGTATGCCATTGTGCATTTTCTCTTCTCAACTATCTTTATCTAATAAAGCAATACTTCTCTCATTATCTCTATCTCTTTTCTCTAATAATAAGAAAAGAATATATATAATATATCACTAATATATAATATTTTCTATACCTTTCATATACTATACCTTTCATATAAGAAGAATTTTCAGAATGAGAGAAAATGCTTTATTAAAATGTAGATTTAACCTAAGTTAAATCTACGTTTAATAATGAATTTTCGAGAATGATGAAAATGAGGCGGGCACAAGTACCCGCCTCATCTCTCAAGCTCTTCATTTTGAAGAGCTCGAGTAGACAGAACAGAGTAGCCATAGCCACTCTGTTCCTCAATTTCCTTCCTATAAAAGACATGCACTCGCTTGCACTTAGCACGCAGTTGCAAAGTGACAAGCAGAGTGCATACACTATCCCTCCCACCCACCCAAAAACAAGAACACAGAAGCACATATGAAATGCTGCATTTGTAAACAATGTTAGAGGACAAGCTGTAGCCCTCTGGGCAGAAATAAAATCACAAGCACAACTAACTTTTTGCTGCTTTTCTGTGTTGATTAGATGAGCACCTAAGGGTGCTCATGGCAAGCAGCAGAGCCCAGCATAGTGCCATGGCATAATATGATGCATTGAGCAGAGAATCTGCTCAAGAGCAGCAAGTCATGAATAGAGTATGTAGCACGAAAGTAACAGAGTAATAGCTTTTAGAAGCAGAGAATTTTTTCTGCCCTGAAGCAGAAAAAGTATGAGTTTTCTAGCTGCAGCTCAATATGCAATCATATATGTGCATGAGAGCTAAGTGAAAGCATAGGAAAAGTTTGCATGAGCTAGATAGGAGGGACAGACTTCAATGAGATAGATATGAGCTAGATATGAAAAGCAGAAGATGATAGTATAGTCTACATATTCCGCAAGAGAAACTAAGTAGTGGAGAGATAGAGTAGAGGAGAAACAGCACACAGTTGACCTCCTCCCTACCCTATCTCTACAAGACTCACTCCAAGCACTCTCATTTTCTCTTCTCAACTATCTTTATCTAATAAAGCAACACTTCTCTCATTATCTCTATCTCTTTTCTATAATTATAAGAAAAGAATATATATAATATATCATTCATATATAATATTTTCAATACTTTTTATATACTATATCTTTTATATAAGAGGAATTTTCAGAATGAGAGAAAATGCATTATTAAACGTAGACTAGGCGTCCAACGGTGAGTGGCGTGGCGGATAGTGGAGGTTGGACACCTGTAAAATTTGGCGGTTGTACTTTCGATCGAGGCGGTTTGGCTTGCCTAGCATCACAAGGGCTTCATGTGATAATTCATCCACATTCACCCGTCTTCGTTGCTTCGGGACTGAGCAGTGTGATAGAGGGGTAACAGGACCCACGGGCGCATAAGTGACGCAAATAATACCACGAAACATGTATTTTTTCTATGCAAAAGAGAAAGAATATAGTGGATATAGTAAGAAAAGAATGCAATGTCAACCATTTTCTAAAAAAGTCTTCCGCAACTTCGCAGGCCGGATCGACTCTCATGGGCCATATTGCTCGTTTCCGCTATTTTTACTGCTTTTATAGCCCTCTTTTCAGGAGGGAGTTATGTGCCTGGGACAGGATCAGTTCTGGGCCACTTTGAAGTGACGGGTTGTTTTATAGTGGCAAACATCTTGTCGGGATGACATGTACACGATAATCATGGACGCCTTCAGCTCCAATACTTTAAGGACGATGATGCCGTCGTCTTCAAATTCTTGCGAACACCTGAACTTGAAGCCGTTGTTTACAGTGCTAGCGCTGTTGTTAAAGCTGGAAGCTTAGTGCCAGCACCTGGATGAATACCCAGCTAGAGGGGTTGGCTCTGCTAACTGCTGAAACTATTCGCTCGTTGATGGAGGAAACGAGTGACGGATAGTGCGGTCTAAAGAGGTGCGCCTGAGGTCGGCTTCAAGCATTATGGAGAGTAAGAAGGGAAAAAGGAAGGATATGGGGTCTATGGGGAAGGCGATTAACGAAGGGACGCAAGGGCATCACAAGAAGAAGCACCGAAAAAAGATTGGAAGAATGTCAGGGTCTGCGCCGGATCCCATAAATGGTATAGACGGCGTGCCTCTGAAAAGGCTCACCCTCGAAGAAAAGGCAGACTTGAGGCTGAAGACGCTTCAAAAATTCAAGTCAAAAAGGATTGACTGGGTGCCTCTGGTCAAGCCTTGCCCTGTTTATTATCCTACTGTAGAGGAATTTAAGGATCCCCTGGCGTACATCAGTCTCATACAGCCCGAAGCTTCCAAATATGGTAAGCTGACAGTCACCCGCCTGCATTTATTGGTATCACCCCATATTACTTCCTGGTCGAGAACGACATTAGAAAAGACGAGCTGTGGTGTGATCTGCAGCGGCAAAGTTTAATTTACATCATATTCACAAATTATTCCGCACGAGCTGACACACAGGGGGGGGGGGGTGAGAGGGGTAATGCAGGCATCTGCAAAATCATCCCTCCTGTGTCGGCCTCTGTGGCTGCCAGCACAGTGCTTACGAAGGAGCGCCACCTGCGTTTTGCGACACGTGTCCAGGCACTCCGCCTGAACTACTGGGACAGCCGGGACCAGGCTTCCTTCCGGATCAGCAACAGGTTCGTCTGCTCCTTCCGTCTGTGCAGCCAGGGAGGATAGGTTCCCTGCAGCACGGGGAGGGTGGGTCGGACTCAATGCACGTCGTTTTACTTGGAGAAAGTGGTGGAGGTTTGGGTCATCTTATATAAGAAAAGGTGAAGGGAAGGTTGAGATTTGGTGACAGGGAGTGCACTGGCGGGTGCGGGGTCCTTGAGTCAGGTCAAGTTCTGATTGTAATACAAAAGTAGGCTAGGTAAGCGGGAAGGGAGCTTTCCCTAGCTGCAGGCCTGCTGCTCCTGCTGCTCCTGCTGATGGCATGTGGCATGCGCACATAGACAGGCCAGGGAGGCCTGAAGCAGCAGCCCTGCCTAGCTGCTGCTGCTGCTGCTGGGACGACACTCATACAAATACACGTGCTGTCTGTGGGGTGACGTGCGGCGGGCACGCACGCACGCGCACACAACGCACGCACGACGTTGGCCCGTGCAGGACGTACACGCTGCCCGAGTACGAGAAGCTGGCCAACCAGTTTGCAATGAAGCAGTTCAAGACGACGGCGCACATGTCGGAGCGCCACGTGGAGGTGCGCTTCTGGGAGGAGCTCGCCAAGGAGAAGGCGTCCATGGTGGAGTACGGCAGCGACGTCGAGGGCACCGCCTTCTCCTCCTCGTCCTTGGACCCCCTCGGCTGCAGCAACTGGAACCTCCAGGTGCCCCCCATCCCTCTCCCTCTCCCTCTCCCTCTCCCTCTCCCTCTCTCTTTCCCTCTCTTTCCCCTGCCCTTCTGTCTCCCTGTCATTCTCTCCCTCTCCTTCTCCTTCTGTCTCTCTTACCCTCCCTCTTCCTCAAATTCTCTCTGTCTTTCCCTCTCTTCCTCTCTTTCTGGCCCTCCCCCTCTCCCTCCCCTCTCCCTCTCTTCCTCACAAGAGGAGGGGAAAGAGCAGCCTCACCTGCAGAGCAGGAGGATAGGATGATGCCCTCTGACTTGGGAGGGCGGAGAGAGTGAGGAGCAGCTTCCTCCCGGTAGTGGGTAGTGCCTTCTCCTCTTCCTCCTGGGAACCTGCCAACCTGCCTGAGGGGTGCTCTCTCTGTGATGGCCAGCTCATGCCAAACTTTTTGGGGGGGGGGCAGGGGAGGGGTGGGGGTGAGAAACGGGGCGAGAAACTGTGGGACTGTGGCCCTCTGAGATTGTGGGAGTGTACTGGCGCACTGTGTGGGAATGTGGAGACGCGGGAGGGCGGAAGCGTGGGGTGGTGGGGAAGTGCGAGCATGCTGACCAGGGAGCTCTCTGGGACGTGGTGGGGGGACTGCAGAAACTGCCAAAGCTGGACAAGTCGCTGCTGCGCCTGCTGCCTTGCGTCATTCCGGTCCGTCTCTCCCCTCACCACCCTGCCAGCCGCCTGGCCTGCCACCCAGCCAGCCGGCCGGCCGGCCGGCCAGCCAGTCAGTCAGCCAGTCAGCCAGTCACGCCGTCGGTCTGCAAGTCCGTCAGCCAGTCGGTCAGGCAGGCGGTCGGTCAGCCTGTAGGTGGAGTCAGGAAGCAATTACTCTCTGTCAACCAGCCGCTTACTCAGGCAGGCGTGCAGGCAGGCAGGCAGGCAGGCAGGACAACTCGCCGGGCAAGTTGTGGGGCAAGCTCGCAGTCACGTAGGGCCAGGCCAGCGTGTGGCGCGCGCAGCTGCAACTGCACTTGCCGCCGCTGCTGCTTCTGCTGCTTCTACTTCTGCTGAAGAAGATGCAGTGGCTGCTCTGGGGACCGGGTGCCCCCCTTGGCCCCTTCTGCCCTCCTGCTCTCCTGCCCCTCCTCTTGCCCCTCAAGGGAGCGATAGCCTACGCTGACACTTTTGGGCCTGGCTGGCTGTGAGGAAGTCGGTGCTGCTTCTGCTTCTTCTCGGCTCCTGCTGTGGCTGGCTGGCTGGCTGGGGGCCGACTGACTGGGTGGCTGGACGGCTGACTGGGTGGTTCCGCCGGCCTGTGCTTTTGCTTGCACCTGCTGGCTGTGAGGAAGACGATGCTGCACGACGCCGATGAGAGCCTGTGGCTGACAGCTGACGAGAGAGGACTTGCTCCTGTTGTGGCTGGGCGGCTGGGCGGCTGGGCGTCTGCGTGCGATGGTGATGGTGGTGGTGGTGGTGGTGGTGGCGGTGCAGGGCGTGACAGACCCCATGCTGTACATCGGCATGCTCTTCTCCATGTTCTGCTGGCACGTGGAGGACCACTACCTCTACAGGTCTGCCTCCCCTTCCCCCCCCCCTCCCCTTCCCCTCCCCGTGCCCTCAGGGGCCACGCTTGCATGCATGAACTTGAACAGCACACATACACACACACACACTTATGTGGACTCAGCACAAGCACACACCGGCACACATGCTTGCACGCACTTCCTCACGGACACATGAGAGTGGAGGGCGGGCGGGAGGGAAGGCGGGAGGGAAGAGTTGGGGGGCGGCTCTCAGCAAGGCTGCTACTTGTGTGTGCATGCTTCATGCTGCCATGCATACTGGCTAGCGGTGCCGCTGGTGCGCGCGTGGGCCCAGCCACTGCCTGGCACTAGTGGAGAGAGAGAGAGAAAAAGCGAGAGCAAGAGAGAGGCAGGCAGCTGCAGGCAGGTGTCTGCATCTCCCTTTCTCTCTCTCTCTCCCCCCCCCCC
>WELA01009454.1:156799-172801 GCA_009602735.1 Mesotaenium endlicherianum | reverse complement strand
GGGGGGGGGGGGAGGGGGCTGCAGCATCAACTACCAGCACATGGGCGCGTGCAAGACGTGGTACGGCGTCCCGGGCGGCGCCGCCCGCGACTTTGAGCGCGTGGTGGCAGACTCCGTGTACGACCGCGCCATGCTGGCGCAGGAGCCGGAGGGCAAGGAGCTGAAGCTGCTGCTGGGCAAGACCACCATGTTCCCGCCGGGTCTGCTGCTTGAGCGTGGGGTGCCCGTGTTCCGCGCGGTGCAGGCCCCCGGGGAGTTTGTCGTGACGTTCCCGCGCTCCTACCATGCGGGCTTCAGCCACGGTGTGGTGCCCCTCCTCCTCCTCCTGCTCCTCGTCCTCTCTTTCCTGCCCCCCATCCCCCTCCTTCCCACCGACGCGCGAGCGGGCGAGCGGGTGGGCGGGCGGGCGGGCGGGCGGGCCAACTTCTGCTCTCTTGCTCTCTTGCTCTCTTGCTTGTGCGGATAGCAAGGGCATACGCGCGCTCACACACGCGCACATGTCTTCCCTCACAACCCCCCCCGCCCCCCGTGCTCGCCGGCTTTCCCCTGCCTCACGCCTCCCAAATACATGCACACACATGCACACACATGTAGAGGGTCTGGGAGAGAGCACGACAAGGAGGAGGAGGAGGAGGAGAAAGAACCAGAAGTAATACACTGACTCACTCACTGTGCGTGCATGCGTGTGACCTGGCGGACGGGGCGGACGGGACGGGGTGTTGACGGGGGCATGAGCGAGGCGGCAGGGTTCAACTGCGGCGAGGCCGTCAACTTTGGGATGGCGGACTGGCTGCCATACGGCGCGGCCGCGTGCCGGCGCTACGCGCTGCTGCAGCACCCTCCGCTGCTGTCGCACGAGGACCTCCTCTGCCGCGAGGCCCTGGCCCTGCACCTCCACCAGCACCACCACCACCACCGCCACTCCTCGACGGCTCCTGATGCCGTGGCTGCCTCTGCCGTTGCTGACGCGGCGGCTGCTGCTGAAGCGGCTGCTGCTGACGCGGTGGCGGCTGTTGCAAGTGCTGCCGCGCCGGATGCTGTTGGCGGCGAGAGAAGGAGCAGCAGAAGCAACGACAGCGCGCTTCTTCTGGTGCCGGCTGGCGGCTCCCGCCCCTCTCTAGCAGCGGCGGGGGATTCTGCTGATGGAGCTGATGGTGCAATAGATGTTGCCTTTGACGCTGGGAGCAACAACAGCAGCATCAACATGAACAGCAGCAATACCACCAACAGCGCGCTGGCGTTGGTGCCAGCTGGCGGCGCCCTGGGGTGGCAACCTCCAAGCGTTGCCCAGACGGCGGCGGCAGGCCGTCCCTCTGCGGCGGCGGCGGCGGCGGAGGCTGAGGTGGCGCTGCTGGGCAGCGCTGAGGTGGACGCACAATTGGCGCGCTGCCTGCGAGTGGCGTTTGTGCGGCAGGTGCATCTGATTCACCGCGTGCGCTGGCTGCTGGTGGGCCGCTTGGGGGCGCGCCAGGTGTCGCTGCCAGACTTCCTGTGCGAGCGGCGGTGCTCGCTGTGCCAGCACGCCTGCCACCTGGCGCACATCGTGTGCGAGTGTGAGCATGCCAGAGATCCCATCTGTATCAATCACGGTGCGCTCCCTTCCCCTCATTTTCTTCCTCCTTGTCTTCCTCTTGCACATATGGGCGCACGCAGGCATACATGCTGACACAGGTAGACGCACACAGAGACACGCACACGCGCGGGCATACACACACATGAGTATGCTCATACATACACCTGCTGCACGCGTGCCCGCACACACATACACATACACACACCTGCACGCACACATGCCTGCACGTGCGCACACACGCGTGCGTGCACACACATGCACACGCCCATGATCTCTTGCGGAAGCTATTTGCGACAGCAGCAGCAGTAACTGGAGTGGTTTTTGGGTGTGATCCTCCTTCCTCGGCCCTCCCTCCTTCAATAACACATTGGGAGGGATTTGTGTGCGGGATGAAATTTGAAATTTCTGGGAGAGGGGCGTGCAGTCACGCTCAACAACACGTGCACGTGCGGGCCGAGACGCGCCGTCATGGTGAGCCGCCAGCTGGCTCAACTGGAGGACGTGGCGCGCTCGTTTGAGCGACAGGAGCCCGGCGTCGCATGGGACGCCCAAGATGCTGACGTGGACTCGTCTGTGGCTGAAATTATCACCCTGAGGGGCGAGTCGCGCGAGGAGTGTGAGGCTGTGTGGGGGGGGGGCTATGCGGGCTACACCCGCTGGGCACCTGTCACCCCGTGGCAGAGCGCGCCACCTGTCATTCATGAGGCTCACGAGACGCGGGATGCCCCCAAGGTGCTGTCCCCTCCGCTGGCACCGCTGCCGCGGCCACCTGGCGCTCCCGGCAGGCAGGTGGGGCAGGCGTCGCTTCCGCTTCGCATGTTGGAGGCGCAGGCACAGGCACAGGCACATGTGGCGCGAGTGTCTGCGTCAGTGCCAGCGAGGGCGGTACCGTCACACCTGCACGCGCACACGCAAACTCGACAAGTGCCACAAGTGCAAAGAGTACCGGATCGTCTGCCATTGCCAGTGCCACTGCCACTGCTACTGCCCACCTTCACCTTTCACGCATGTGCAGCTCCCCCTCCTCCCGCCGCTGCTGCTGCTGCTGCTGCTGTTGCTCCTGCTCCTCCTGCTGTTGCTGTTGCCACTGCCAGGAAGCGGCGACAGGCGGTGCTGGCTCTGCCGGCTGTAAATGCCCCCGCACGACGTTGGCGGCCCAGGGCGCCGCCGGCAGCTCTTGCCCCAATCCCTGCCCCCGCTCCCGCCCACGGGCCTCTGCCTGCTCAGAGAAGCCCCTCTGCTGCTGCGGAGGAAGTGGCCACTCAGGCGGCGTCTACGGCGGCAACATGTCTCCAGGCTCAGGCGGAGGAGGAGGCTGTTGCGCACGGGACTGGGGATGAAGCTACAAATGGGGCTGGGGCTGTGGGGTCACGGAATGCACGGAGTGCATGTGCTAAAGGAGGAGGAGGAGGAGGCATGGAGGGAAGGGCCCAGGCGGGCGCATGCCTGGAGGGGGGCCGCTTGCTCACTCCTGCGGGCGTGCAGCCTGTGGACGACAGCCTGGCAGGCAGTGGCAGGGCTGCTGCTGCTGATGCTGCTGCTACTCCAGCTGATGAGGCTACAGCAGGTGGAGCAGAGGAGGAAAGGGGCGGGTTTAAGGAGGGTGCAGCAGCAGATGGGGGAGCGCACGTAGCTGCGCCACCGCCTGGGGCGACGAGCAAGCTTGGGGTGGCGGCCGGACAGGCGGAGGCGTGGGGCAGGGGGCACACGGAGTTGTCACCAGGTGGCGGCAGCCTGGGCAGCGCTGACGTAACGGCGGCAGTGGCGGCAGCGGACCGAGCGGAGGCGCTGGGTCGGCCAGAGAAGGAGAAGGAGGAGGAGGACGCGCCCGCTGCATGTGGTGGAGTGGCGTGGGTCATCTCTCCTCCTCCTCCAGCTGCTGCTGCAGCTGCTCCATCTGCTGCTGCTGCGGCTGCTGCTGCTTCTCCTGGCCGGCTGGAGATGGCACTCGAGCCAGCCCCAGTGCTTGTGCTTGTGGCAGAGGCACAGCAGGCAGAGGAGGCAGAGGCAGGGCCAGAGGCCGAGGCAGAGGAGACAGAGGCAGCGATAGGACCAGAGGCGGAGGCAGGGGTGGCACCAGAGGCAGAAGCAGAGGCAGGGCAAGAGGCCGGGCACAAGAGAAGCAGCTGCTGCCCTGTAGCTCCTCTCCCCTGTGGCCCCGCTTCCAGTGCCAAACTCGTGCAAGGAGTTGTACGTGATGCTTTAGTGGAGCGGGATCGAGAGCGGGGTGTGTTTAGGGAGGGCGGCGATGACGACGACGACTGCGGAAGAGGAGGAGGAGAGGCGGAAGATGAGTGTGTGAACGCCCGTGGAACGGCAGAAGCCCCGGCGGGTACAGCAGCAGCAGCAGCAGAGCCTGGTGAGGCCCCTCTGGCAGTTGTGCAGCAGCAGCAGCAGCAGCAGCAGGAGGGGGAGGAGGCGGGCGCAGGCACGAGCCAGCCCAAGGGAGGCTCGCCCGAGGGGAAGTCTGCAAGGGAAGCAGCAGCGCGAGCGGAGGAGCAGTGGCAGCAGATGGGTGGCGGTAGTCCTTCTGCCAGTGAGGTTGCAGAGGGGCTAGAGCGTGAGGGAGACAAGGAGCAGCAGCAGCAGCAGGCCGCGGTAGAGGAGGCACAAGCTGCCGCAGTGTCTGCTGAAGCAGGAGGAGCAGGAGGAGCAGGAGCAGCAGAGGGAGGATTTCAGTCTGAGCTTGTAGAAGTAGAGGCAGAGGCAGGGGCAGCGGTTGGTCCAGAGGCGGAGGGTGCAGCCAACGCCGAGGCAGGGGCAAAGACAGACGGCAGCATTCTGCATGTGCCGGCCCAGATGCTGCCTCCTCTGTCTGCCCCTTTGCAGCAGCAGCTGCTGCCAGCTCAGAAGCAGCAGCAAGAGTTGCACGAAGAAGTGCGAGTGGAAGTGCGAGGACGCGGAGGAGGCGAAGAGGGAGATGAAGGTGAAGCGGCGTTGTCGTCGATCGTTTCTGAGATCTCCGCAACGTACCTGTCTGCATCTCCTACTGGAGTGGCTGAAGCGGTGTGTGGGAGCGTGGTCACTACAGACTCGGAGGCACGGATGCAGCCGGAGGGGGAGGAGGGCGAGAGGGAGGAGGGGGTGAAAGAGGCGGCGGTCATCCTGGCTCTGACGGAGAGCAGGAGCGTGAATGTGCTTGTGTCAAGCTCACGGGGCTTGATGCAAGCCCCCGCCCTCAGCCTCGCTTCCACCCCCGCCCCCGCCCCCACCCCTGACCTCACCCCCTTTACCTCCATTGCAACGATGCCCTCGACGGCGTCCCTGCCATGGCTCGCTGCAGGCTCCGTTGCCACTTGTCGCGATGGCAGTGGCGCTCTCCCTTTGGACAACGTTGCAACGGAGGAGGAGGGCACTGAGAGTGTGGAAGTCCTGTTGAGAGCTGACGTGGCTGGAGTGGCAGCCGCGTGCGCAGCCGACCTGCCAGCAGAGCGCGCCCTCAAGGATGATGTCAGCACTGACAGGGCGTTGCACAGAACAGGAGGAGGGGGTACTGCTGCACAGGCGGCGGCTGCAGGAGTAGCACCAGCAGCCAAAGAGGAGGAGGAGAAGGAGAAGGAGGAGGAGGTGCAGGTTACGACAACGACAGCGCTGCCGCTGGAGGAGGAGGAGGAGCATGAGAAGAAGGAGAGGAAGGAATGCGTCCTGAAGCGCAAGCGCAGCAAACGCCAGCCTCGCCTGCCTCACACACCCCCCGCTGTTGCCACTAACGCTGCTGCTGCTGGCGGTGCTGGCGCTGGCGGTGCTGCTGCTACTGATGGTGCTGCTAATGGCGCGCGTGCTAGAGGCCACGCGGGACTCAGCCTGAGGGGTTACAGATTCGGTCCCCTCTCGCTCGGGCCCTCTGACTCTCTTCCGTCAGCCGCGCAGACTCCGGAGGAAGGCGTGGGCGGCCAGGGCCGACGACAAAGTGCACGCGAGAGTGCCCGCGAGGAGGCTGCTGCAGAGGATCTGCCTCCCAAGAGCCTCCGGCCCAAGGGTGGCGTCTCTTTCGGCGATGAGAAGTTGGTCCCAGCCGGGCGTCCGGCTCCCATTCTGGCTCCGGCTTGTTCTCCGGCCGCCTTCAAGGCAGCTGCTGCTGCGCTCGGCCCGTCCGGCGCAGTTTCTGCCGCGAAGCAGAGGAAGTCTCCACGCGTGAAGCAGAAGAGGAAGCGCAGCCTCACAAAAGAAGAGGCATCTGAAGACAAGGCCCCCAAGAAGCGGAAGAGACGGAATCTCAGGAAGGGCCTGAGGACAGGGGGTGCGACAGCTGGCAGAGGACGGCCCCGCGTGGCTGCCAGCATGGCGGGGAGCGGGAGGGGCAGGGGAGGGCTGGAGCCAGAGTGGGCTGCAAAGAGGGGGAGCGGGGGGGACCGTGGGGGGCGGGGAGGCCGGGGGGCCGCAAAGACCGAGACAAGCGTCTCTGGCAGGAAGAGAACTGCTTCTCCTGCTCCTCCTGCTCCTCCTCTTCGTCGTGGCATGCCCAGGGCCGCAAGGACAGGCGCGAGCATTGACATGTATGAGGAAGGAGACACAGATGTCGACGTGCATGTGGACGGGCGCGAGGATGTGGACTTCGTGCCCCCCCCTGCCGCCACCAGGCCGCGCTCCAAGCAGCAGCCCCATCAGCAGCAGCAGCAGCAGCAGCAGCGGCGGCAGCAGCGGCAGCGTGCGCGCTACGATGATGGACATAGAGAGGGCATGGGCGAGCGAGACGAGGGTGAGGGCGTGCGGTCGTCGAGCCCCTCTGCTGCGTGCATTGACAACGGCGCCCCCGCCCACTCCGACGCCGCCGCCCACTACTCTGACAGTTCTGCTGACCTTGGCGGCAGTTCCCACTCTGACGGCGCCGCCCAGGACTTCTGCACTGGCCGTCGTGCAAATTTCCGGGAGCACTCGCCCCCCCGGCCTTGCAACAGCGGCGGTGACGAAACTGCTGAGGGCGAGGACGACAAGGAGGACGATGACGACGAGGACTACCGTGATGAGGATGCCCCACGTGCGAGCGAGGATGAAGTTTCGGAAACAAGCGATTTGGAGGGGGACTTGGGCGGCCGTGCAGGCGGCAGGTCGTCTGGCACTGAGGGGGGCAGCTATAGCGGAGAGAATCAACGCAGTGCTTTTGCTTTTCCACAGAGTACTGGGCACGCAAATGTGCGCGCGCAGTGCATTGACAGGTTGCAGGCGTGTGAAGAGAGCGCCATACACCCATTGCACCGCTCTGTCTGGCTGGAGGTCGCGGGTGGTGGGCCCTCTGACCGCTCCCGTGAGTGACAACTGGCACCACCAGTATTGAATCATGTAGGATCTCTTATTTGTGGGAAGTCGTACGATTAGTGGCAGCCAGTCACATTTCCTTAGGGCTCGGGAAACAGCTGTTTAGCATTGCTGTCAGTGTAGAGTCGTGCCACGTACCAAAGTAGGGTAGCACGTTGCAGCAGAGGGCAGTGAGCATTCGTTGCTGCCTTGCAACCAGGCCACAACAGAAGCCATTTCAGGCAGAGAGCTGCCTCGACTCGCTGTTTGTTGCTGCCTTGCAACCATGACAAAGAGAGGGACTTATCTTACACGTGTTCAGTTGTACTAAGTACATCATTTGTCTCTGTTGCATAAGCAGGTAGCCTTATGCTGAAGATGATAAATTCATGCAAATATACACACTACTGTTTGAGAATATGACTTGCAAGCACCGCCCTTCTATTAATGTGTCTTATTCATTACAGATTATGTGTCTATTCCTCATGGTAACCACCCTCAATCTGGTCAATGAGCTTGATTTTGAGTACGCCAATAGATAGTCCATTCCAGATCGATATAGAGTAACAACATGCCACTAAAAGGCACCAGCCTCTATGCAACAAAGTGGACCATAAGTGAAAGTGCCCACACGTTCACAGCAAGCAAACAGTGTTTAATTTTGCATCAACTCAACATACTTAGCTACAAAACGTGGTAATTCAAAACAACGAACATCGGTACTAGTTAACAAAAGTCTTGAGTAAAGAAGATAGCCGGAAAGCATCGTTCAACACCATAAACAGTACAATGTGACGAGACACAACCCTACAACAAAGACTGGACAGAAGTGAAGATCTGATGCTCAATCGAATACATTTCCTCTGTAAGCAGGTTGGTAGTTCACATGAGGTCAATCACCATCTTCACCCTTCCCAAAAGAATGCGGGTGACACAAAATGAAGGATCCCTGGTGCTGACGAGTTTGCAATTCCAGGTTCAGTGTAATTACTGTCAAAGTAGCAGGAGAAATCCAATCAACATCTTGTGCCCCAAGTCAATGGCCACCAACAGCTCATCCTACCAACGGTTTTGTGATCTAGAAAGGCACGCCTGACCCATCAGTGAAGTATGCCACATGTTACTTGGTCCTCTTGAATACTTTTTCAACCCGTAACATGAAGAGCCCTTGACCACTGAGACACCAAAGGCCAAGGGCAAGCCAGGTCACCCAATCAAGGTTACCAAGCTGTGGGAAGCTCAAGGAGGAAAAAGATCTTGAAGCAATTATATCCACATATGTAGTACATCCATGTTCTTTGAGTCAAGCCGATAGCTCTGCCCAAAGGGTGGTCAAGAGTTGATATATTTACGACAGCTACATTTAAGCAGCCCCAGCTCCCTTGCCCTTCTTCTTCTGCAACTTCCTCAGGTAGAATTCAAGCTCCTTGCCCTCCAAAATGTACCTGTGTTTGGCATACCCACCACCCAAAATAGAATGACTTTTCCTCCAATTCTTGCATTTGCCATGCCCGTCAAAAAGAATAAAGGGACCTTTCACCAGTACTGGCTCCCAGCATGACGCAGCGTGACCCCTTTAACCAAACTTCTTCACCCATCAACAATGTCAAAACCCATGAGAGTGACTCCATCGACTTCGTAACCAAGCTGAAGGACGTCGACCAACAAAGGCCCTCAATCAATGTGTTGCTTGGGCTAAATCAGTTGTTTGAGTTTTTCTTAAGCCCCGAAAGATTTTGCTACACATTCGTCCCTATTCGTGTGTTCAACCAATAAGCCTGATTCTGTTGGCAAAAAGCCAACATTTGCACGCAAGTGATGCCCATCATGACCCAAACCCTCATTTCCCCTATGTTCTTCTGTGAGACAGCGGCAGGAAGCTTACCCGTCACAGCGACCACACTGGCCGGGGCGGGATGCAATGCAAGCATACAGCCTGCCGGACGCAAACTGGTCGTCCAGGTGGGAGTCCAGCTTGTGCCCCTCGCCGCGCTTCTCCAGCTTGCGAGTCACGTGGCTGCTAGGCTTCTTCTCCTCTGCTGCAGCCTCTCCCTCCTGCTCATTAACCCGCTCCAAATTCAGCGTGACACTCCACTGTGGCCTTGCACCATCTTGACTACTAATAGTGTTCTCACATGATGGCAACCCATCAACTCCACTACCTGTCAGAAATCTTGTCACTCGAGTAAATGCTCGACGTGACCTAATCTGGTAACACTATCCAAAGCGCCCCACAACCTGCAGACCGCATACTAAGAAGTCGTGATGATGCAAGACCTGCAAAAGCCGACACTGAAGGTGATTCGCACACACTAAGTTAATGGTTCTACCACTACTGTCGGCATGCGATAACATCACTTTGAGATCATGTATAAAAGTGACACACCTCATCCTTCTTCACGGCCTTGATCTTCTTCTTGCCCACGTCAATACCGTAGTGCTGGTTGTACCACTGGCGGAAAGGTGTGGCGTCAACCTGAACAATGGCGTTCTTCACCAGGGTCTGTGTGCGCACCAGCTCGTTGTTGGATGCATTGTACACAACATCCAAGATACGAGCCTTGCGGGTGACAGCCTCTGATCCCCAGGAGTAATTGCCAGTATCCAATCGGAGGGCACGGAATTTGTAGTTCCCACCACGAACCCGAAGACGACGGACTGTTTTGTTGCTAGACAGCTTTGTCATGGCTGCCTGACGACCCATCTCGTACCTGCCAAAATGTAGTCATCTCTGGGCTATTAAGATTCAGGGGGTGTAATCGTGCATAGACCTGTTTCAAGTCCTCAACCCTACAACAAGGATATGCATATCCGTTCTGGGTCCTTTAACGGTCAGCTGTGATAGCCATACATTGAGTTAATGAGCACCACCATGTGGCCCCTTGTTTTGCACACAATAAGGTGTACAAACGCTTCTCATCAATCTTGTCGTGCCCCTTGGGGTACAAGATGAACCCTCCCAATTGCCTTAATGTGCCCCGCATGGTACAAAGTAAGCCCGGTATCTCTTCCAGAAGTAGGGCGTGTTTAGAGTATAGGACAAAGTTCGTACTTTCTCTTCTTGTGCCATACTTTCTTCTTTCCTCCGGTAGCACGCCTCTTGTGAAGAGAGTCACGTGAAATACCTGCCCAGATAAGAACAACATCTCAGGGCGACAAAGAGATACTCTAATGCACATCATAATCGCACCTGCCACAAAACAACTAACGCCCCATTCTAAAACTACAACTGCTTGACTATACATCAAAGTCGAGATCTAGTACGAACAATTGCATGGCGAACAAACTAAATCAGTTCTTACCCATGGCGCCGGCTCGGGAGAGGAAGCCCTAGCTGGTCAAAGAGGGTGATGGAACGTGAAGACGAGCATATAATGAAGCTGCCCTCCGTCGACAAAACCCTCAATTGTAAACCCCTCAGCTGGTTCGCACTTATAACGCGTCGTCGTAAACGTCGGGGTGTAAGTGCGCTGCTGTTTCTGCCACTATGAATGCTGTTAATGCCGAGGTCGGACCGGGTGAGGGTGGGGGTTGCTTTTTTTCTCGACTTTCCAGTACTTCCAAAATGCTTTCAAAATAATGTTCATGAAAAGCGCTGTGTCCCGCGACCTGAACCAGCCATTTAATACTGCATTTTTCCCTTCTGAAAATTATTCAAGTACTATATATAAGAAATATATGCTATGCAATAGCATTATATTATATCTATATAAAAGAGATATATAGTATAGAAGAATAGCATATAGAAAAATAGGGCTTTATTAAGATAGAAAATGTTGAGTAGAGAAGGTGGAGTGCTGGGGAGAGTCTTGTAGAAATGGAGAGGAGAAGATTGCAGCTTCTGGTCAGCTGTTTTCCTACACTATCTCTTCATCTAACATGTTTGTATTCTTATCTCTTTTAATGAAAGATATGGTATGCTCACAAATTTTCTGAGCCGGTTTTGCTACTACTGTTCATTATCAATGTAGCTGCTTTTGAGTGATTTCTTATGAGTCTTTCTATCTGGACATGTAAGCTTATTAAAAACTATATCTCATATGTATTGCTCTAGCTGTTTTTGGGCAGCTTTTAGAAAAGAATTTTCTCAAACTTCTCATTTTATGTCACATCTCTAGTTAATTTCTTCATGTGTTATACTGCTCTTGAGCAGTTTTATGCACTTCCCAGTCACTTGTGCCTTGGCACATCTAGTGGCCAACTTTGATTGCCAGAGGTACTCCACATCTAACTTCTTCATCACATGTCAAACACTCATTTGTTAGAAGGAATGCAATAACAATTTTTCTGCCCTGTGAGTTGTGCACACAGGTCTGTTAATAAGCTCATAACAATTAGCAATTATCTGCTTGTGCAGCTACATTCAACTGTTTGTGAATCTGCAGCATGTATTGTTTTCTCTTATGTATGGGTGGGTGAGTGGGTGGTTAGTATGTGCACTTTGCTTGTCACTTTGCAACTGCGTGCTAAGTGCAGCAGAGTGCATCTCTTAAGTAGTGAAGAAATTAGGGCAGCTTGCGCTCTTCTATTCTCGAGATTGCAAGAGTGCAATATCGATGTGTAGGCGGGTGCATATGTACCCGCCTAATTTTCATTCTTTTCAAACGCAGTATTAAACTTCGATTTTATTTTCAATAAAATCTACATCTTCCAAACTGCTGCGAACCAATGCGAACGGTACCCAGCAGCAACAGCACTGCCGTGAAGGGGAGCACAGGGGTTGACCTACATTGACTCAAAAATCGTTTTCGTCTTATGCCGCTCAAGTTAGTTGACTTTGTCGCTTGGCGCGGACCATGGCGCGGACAAACGGAAACTACCTTGTGACGCCTGCAGCTCGGAGCCACGTGGACGACCGTGGAGTGCCGTGGAGCACCCTGGAATGTCCTCGGAACTACTCCGAACTGCTCCGAACTGCCTCGGCACCTCGGAGCACCTTGTAGCAGCACCTTGTAGTGCCTTGAAACGCCTGAACACAGTGCTCGTGAACGTCGTGTAAGCGAGCTATAAGCTGTCCTCGAGCTCTGCTTTCGAAAGTCGAGCGAAGGTAAAGCTTGCTGCTACCTCCTCGGATAGCTCTCGAGGTACAGCTGCACTGGCTACCCACAAATGAGAAGGGAAGAACAATATTTTTCCGTCGAACCACACGCCTCGTATGCTGTGCCCGATGGACTTCGAGGTTGTGCTCCGAGAATGCTGTTGAGAGTATCTGGGGTTTTGAGACCGTGAAGAATACTCAAGTGCTAGCTTGAACCACCGCTTTATGCATTCGACACGCTGAAAGCGACATCGTTTTGCAAGAAATGGATCAATGCGAGAACGGCAGGTGATCGCAGGAACTATAAAGGGTCTTAACGATGGAAGTAACGGACAATTGTTCTGCAGCAAGGCTGATGCCCTGGGATCCAGAAACCAAGTTTGGGATGTATACCAAACGCTTCCAGCCTTCAAATAAGTTGCTGGACGCCAAACCTTTGCATGTTACTGAGGTTAAAGGCTCTCATGATGTTAGCTCCACAGTTCCAGCTGTTGCTGACATCAAACGGGGGCTAGACTGGGGTGGAGGGACAAAGACGCCTTGCGTAGCAAAAAAAGAGTATCCTTGTGATAGAGAAAAAGCACAGGGACACCAAGCAGTCAGAAGTGAAGCTGCAGGGGTGACAGCATCGCTCTCACAAGTCAAATTTCACAGTGACAGGGCCGACACAAAGGCTTTGATTAATCAGGCAACTGAAAGAGAAGTTTCAGACAAGCCTTCGGCCAAAGGTCTTCTCAGTTCTAAAGCCGAGGTGGAGAGAAAGGAGTCCGAGGGAGCCGTGACTGGGGATTCAAAACCTGCAGCTGCACGAACATCTTGGGTGCAGTGTGATCGACCCATGTGCAGAAAATGGCGCAGGATTCCTGCAGCCATGGCCAGCCAGCTCAATGACAAGGATACCTGGTTCGTAGAAATCTGGCTCTGCCTGCACCTGCACCTGTAGTGCACACCTGGTTTTGTTGTTTCTCCTTTGTTGCTATTGTCGTTCTTGCTGATATTGTACTTGTCTTCTCTCTTCGTTTTTCACGTATGTCCATCAGTTCTCTCCTCTCTCAGACCTGAGCTTCAGCTGCAACCCCTGCGCCTTGCCATCCTCTCTTTGCATGTTCCCCTGCTAGCGCATCTTTGACACACTTTCTGGCTACTTGCTGCAATCCAGCTCTGTGACGACGCCCATCTGCTTCCGCACTCACTATCTGCTTGTGCAGTCAGTCATCTGCTCGACCAGTCACTATCTTCGTGAGCTGTCACAATCTTCTAGCAGAGTTTGTAGTCTGCTTGGGCAGTCACATATTTGCTTGCTTGTCACAACCTGCCTGCACAGTTCATAATCTGCTTGAGCAGCCTGCAGTCTGCCACGAAAGTCATAACCTGCTACTGCAGTGTCACAATCTGCTTGAGCAGTGGCAATCTGCTAGCGCAGTCACAACCTGACCTCGTAGTCACAATCTGCTACTGCAGTCACATAGTTTCTAGCCTTTGCAGTTCTGCAACCACGCGAATCTCCTCGGCAGTGTCAGAAAAGCAAGTGGTGGGTAGATCGGTGCAGGTACTGTCGCCAGAACCCAAACACGAGGTTCAACAGGTGCCCTGTACCCCAGGAGAAGACAAACGCAGAGATAAACGAAGAGCTGGGCTTAGTCGACAGCGACGACGATGACGAGGACAGTGATGAGGAGAGTGGTGACGATCTCGATCCTCGTCAGCATCCTGGCGGCTCCCACCCGCTGGGCGAAGCCCTCCTGCCGGCCCACGGCAACGCGACAAGTGTTGTCAAAGGGGGTGGGTTGTCAGATAACTCGTCACAAAGCCTCAGCCCAGCACCCACCTATATCTGGGGCATGACTTGACTGACCTGACCATGGCGACTGAACGCACGCTTGGGTGGGCTGCTAAGTGGGAAACACGTCTGTAGTCCGCTCTGAGTCTGAAGCTTGGCAGTTGGGCACCGTGCCTGGGGCCTGGGGGTTGGTGGTCAAGCATGGCTCGACCAAGCATGGCCCTCCCCCTCTCTCACACGGTTGTCACGCGGATGTCTTTCTTGACCTTCTTCTTGGGGATGGGGCTGAGTGCTCAAGTGTAGAGATGGTGAAAGCATGCGGGTGCAACTGGAGGTGTTGAAGAAAATGCAAAGGAGGAAGTAAAGTTTGAGCGCTCAAGAGTGGGGAAGATGAAGCCCGCGTGCCGACAGGGTGTAAGGTGGGGCTCTGAAGCGAAGCCAGAAGAAAGTGGGAAAGTGTGAAGTGGGAACTCCGAGAGTAGAGATGGGGAAATCACGCAGGGCAGGCAGGTGCAAGGTGGGGACTTGAGGGAGAACCCAAAGAGAAGTCTTCCATCTCTGGGTGTTCCTTTTTCTCTGTCGTAAAGAAATTGGAGTGGGACAGGGAGTGCATGGGGCAGAGACGGTATGCACGATGCCAGTTTATCTTGAGCGTTGGTTGGCCAGCCCAGGGTAGCATCAAGTGTGTATGCATCAGAGATGGCATGCATGAAGGCATGCACGATTGCTTGATTGATGGCATGCATGATGGCATGCGTGATGGCATGCGTGACGTCATATATCACGAGGGTTGATAGGGCTAGCTGGGCGGCACGAGGAGTGTGTTTGGAGCAGAGGTGGCATGCGTGACGCCCGGTTGCAACCTGGTCACTAGCGTTGGTTGGGCTAGCTCGGTGAGCATGAAATTGCCTGATGAGAGTGAATGGGAGCGGGAGGGGGTCGTTGGTGCAGCAGAGAGGAGGCCCAGCTCGTGGACGCTCATCCCGCACAATGTGTATCTCAACCGCGAGCGCAAGCGGCAACTCCCCGACGAGGTGGGTGCGGGTGCATGCCTCCCTGTCCTAGCACGTGCGCTCATGTGTCCCTCTCCCTCTCGTCTGTCTGTCTGTCTGTCTGTCTGTCTGTGTGTGTTTGTCTCGCTTCCTTTCTCCCTCCCTCTCTCCCCCTCCCTCCTCAGAAGGAGCATTGCCGTGTGCAGTACTTTTTGACACGCTGCCTGCTTGCTTGCCTGCCAGCCTGCCTGCCTGCCTGCCTGCCTGCCTGCCTGCCTGCCTGCCAGGCCATGGTCCCACGTGGCATTTCAATCGCGACCAAAATTGCCGCTGGTGTGGTGCTCTACTCTCTAGCTAGCCGCCCTTCCCAGCGTTAGCATCTGGCATTCGTCTGGTGTGTTCCCCTATCCCAGTGCCATGTTCTATCTGCTGCTGCTGCTGCTGCTGCTCGTCGCGGGGAATGCAGCTCTGGGGATGCTCCAGGAACCATGCTGTGCGATTGTGGTGCTGCAGCTGCTAATGCTTGCTGCGGATGCTGCTGCTGCTGTCAAAATGCTGCTGCTGCTGGAGGTGCTGCTGCTGACAGCGTCAGGTGGGGGGGGGGATGCTGCAGGTGATGGTGTGCCAGTGCGAGCCCCCGCCCCGCGGCACGGGGTGCGCCGACGACTGCCTCAACCGCATGCTCAACATCGAGTGCCTGCCCCTGCACTGCCCCTGCGGGACCCTCTGCACCAACCAGCAGGTCCCGCCTCCTCTGCCCCCTCTGCCCCTCCCTCATCCCCATCCACCCCCTCCTCCCCTCCCCCTCCCCCGCTCTGTGCTGCGATGTGCAAGGGCATGTGCAGTCGCTCGGAGGCCTGAAAAGCAAGCGAGCCAACCGAGTGAAGTAGCAGCAACTAGTGGAGTGCGAGAGCAAAGGCCCAGGGGTCTCCAGGGTCTGGCCCCTTGGGCTCTGCAGCTGTGAGGCTTGCGGGGTTGTGGGGCTGTAGAGCTCTGGGGCTGTCTGACTCTGGGCTCTGGGATGTGCGGCGGTGCGGCTCTGGAGTGAGGGGGCTCTAGGCTCTGGGGCTGCGGGACTCCGGGCTCCGGCTGTGCGGCTCTGGGGTGAGGGGCTCTTGGCTCTGGGACTCTGGACTGCGCAGGCTGAGGCTTTGGGGCTGGGGGCCTATGGGGGGCCTCTGCAGCTCTGGGGTGAGGGGGCTCTTGGCTGCGGGGGCTGAGGCTGTGGGGCTGTGGCGTGAGGGGGGATGCAGTTCCAGAGGGGGGCGCACGTGAAGCTGGAGCTCGTGCGCTCCGGTCGCAAGGGCTTCGGCCTCGCCGTGGGGGAGCCCGTGCCAGCTGGCACCTTTGTCATCGAGTACGTCGGAGAGGTACGTCCCCCCCC
>WELA01009454.1:98472-116516 GCA_009602735.1 Mesotaenium endlicherianum | reverse complement strand
TCTTTCTATGTTCTAGCTCTTGTTTATATACTTGCTACATAAGTAATTTCTAGGAAGGTGTATGTTGATGTGTTGGCACCCAACACATCCCAAAACTTGCCACCTCTTTCTAGAATAATGTACACATGTCCTTTTGACCTAAAAATGGCACATTTGACTTTTGCCACATGGAGTTCTTCTAGGTCTTTCCTCTAACTTCGAAAATGCCTTGGAAGGTTCAAAGGACATGAACCAAGTTACTAGAGTACCTATTCACACTTGACTCCACACAATACTACTCCAAATATATTTGAAAACATTAAAATATATGCAAACTAATATATTTTAACTCAAATCACTACAATAGCTAGTGTTAAGATAGGCATAACTTCTTCATCACTTATTGCTTTTCACTTTAATAAATTTCTATGAGTACGTATTGACAAGACCTCTTATTTTATTTTAGTTGTGACTTATTTCTTTTTATTTTGAGTGTTCAATAATGTTGCAAAATTGCTTCCACGAGAGCATTTTGCCCCTTTGAGTCGTGTTGAGTCTTGAAAAGTTGCACGAGCTAAGGTTAAGAGCGCCAGGGGGGCAAAAGCAAATGCACGGCAGTTCCAAGGTCCAAGAAGAGCCTCATGCTTGACGCCCTTTTTCAAGTGTTGCTTTGTACACGTGTCGCACATAACACATACCATCTAACATAAGTTTGGAGGAAATCTAAAAATGAGCCAGGCATTGTACTTTGACATGGCCGTTGGACGTACATGACATAGGGTCAACAGTGCATGCGTTGTGGATCAATTGGACAACTGTCCATGAACGCATTGGATCAAAGCGTCCGCTTAATGATGCAGTACCACTCAAAGTCCTACAGTTGTGCTGCAATAAAGTCGATCTCCTTATAGGAATCGTGGACAAAAGTGAGAGCCAACTCTTGACGCTACAACCAATGACATGAGTGTATAGCCACTGCTGGTCACTCAGATCTCCAGCCGACACTCATTGTTCCTCGATTTGAATTTGGCTAATTTGAAGAGAACTAGTGCTAGTTTTTGAGTCCAAACCTCCTCCGTGGGGCTATACTAACATATCATAGAAATTTGCGCCCCCGTAGCAATTTTGATTGTTTTTGTGCCTACTTTGTGCAAATTGAAACACGTACAAAAATATCAATTTGCACCTGTTCGTTCGTTGACGGGCGCACATGGGCCCAGAGAAAGAAACGTTCATAACGGTTGAATACAACTAACGAGCCTTGTCATTGAACATTTTGAGCGATTCTCAGTATCTCACATAAAAAGAAAGCCACTCAACGTCAATCTACATATATTCAAGCCCCTTTTTTAAAGTTGTGCGAAGCCCTTCCGCAAATTGATGTCTCTTTCTACGTTATCTATGGCTGCCCCCTTTCTCATACCCCTTTCGTTTCCTCATACGTTCCTCAAGCAACCTCAAGTGATTGATGTGTACGCTCAATTTAGCTTGTCGTTCTGCTGTACTTCTTCAACTGCGCTGGTGTAAAATTGTCTTACCAGATGGCGTGGCTTTGGATTCCAGTTTACGTACCCCTAGTCATGGGATGCTAAGTGGCTGCAATTCTTCAAAATTATTTTCGCAAGAATTGCAAGTCGTGCGCCAAAAAGCTTGTTTTATTGATGTTTTTTTGGTGACCCTTGAAGCCAAAATGAGCGAAAAAATCAAAAAGTTTGATTTCACGACGCAACCAAAACATATCGCAATAAACGCCTAAATTTTGGAGGAAAATATTATCTCATGCACTCTAGATTTTTTGGCACAAACTTGAGACAAACATCACTTAATTCCATTTTGATAAGAGCAAATTGTCTATTATCAATTTTGGGACGCCTGAAATCTTCCATCGAGCGTCGCAGCCGGTCGGCTTGGTCCACTTGACAGCACGTCTAACCTTGAAACATCAACGGGTCAAACGAACTAAATGTGCGCAACTTGACGGCATGTGAAAAACAACGAATATTTGAAAATCATGTAGTTTTGAAGGTCAAAGTCACACAATATATCATGGTGTCACGACGTGACAAAAGTTTTACGTCTGCCCATAGTAACGAGCTTGACTCAAACTTGACATTTTGGAGTAGGTTCCAATGACTTGAGGAGTGTCAAAAAATCCCCGTATTGTACCCTATTGCACCCAACTTTTAAATTTGGAGGCAAATAATTTGCAACTGACAAACTCTTAATGAACTTTGACAAGTGTAAATTTTGGTGTGTGCGCAAGCGACCCTCTTACTTTCGAGTTATTATGCCACATAAGTCTTACCAGAAATATCGCACACCAATCGCATCTCAAAACCTTCACAATTTTAAAGTTTTAGCAAGTTTAAGTTTTTCGTAAGTTGGAGACTCAAGCTTAGAAAACTTGGGTTTTGGACGTTTGATTAAATTTGTATGCTTAGGGTCTAGAGTCTATCCCCACCATGTAGATAAACCTTCAGATTCAACATGTGAGAGTGTAGAGTTTGTCTAAAGCTATGCAGATAATCTTGGAAACAACAATTAAGTCTAATGCGATTGACAAACTTAATATATAATATGCTATTTGATCGACATTTAAAACAACAATCACGCATCTCAACTGACATTATTAATTTGAAATAAGGTGGATAAATCGCGTCTTGTCCATGTAGGGGTAAATTGGATCAAGATATGGTACATCTCTCATTCTTTTTTAAAACTTGACTCAAAAAAATGCGAGGGCTGAGCGCATGATTGAGCAATCATGTGACCAATCTGGCTCGCTATAATTAGGCTTGAGAGCCAAACTAAGTATAGAATGTGCCCCTAGTGTCCCAATCTGCGTACCCCTGCGTCCCAGTTTGTGTACCCTGCATCCCATTCTGTGTATGTAATCGTCATGCATCCAAAATTATGTACTCCAGGCTGCGTCCCAGTTTTCGTACCCCTTCTTTCCAGGTGTGTAACTGAGCGTCACCATTTTGTACGTCCACTTATCGTACCCTCCGTAATCTTAGTATCCCATACAATCGTCGACGTCCAATTTTTGTGCTGCCTGGTTCAGACAGTCTGAGGTAGTTCGTACCAAACTTGACCGCACTCGAAGGTCATACCAAACCGCACCACCTTTACGTCAAAGCAAGCCTCGTCTTCCCTTACCTAATGGGTCAGACGAAGCTCCCCACACCTAAAGAAAAAGACCATTGGTGTGGAGTTGTGAACATGCACATGCACATGCTGATGTATTCCTCCTCGCTTGGACCGTGATAAGGAGTACTAATTTCTTTTCTGATTTCGTGTTTTTAGCTTCGTCTTCTTTTGGTTTGTCACCTTCTTATACTTTCTGTTGGCGAGAGGTGTCATTTGTACAGCAATGGCGAGTCGATCTCGAGCTCCACTTCTTCGCGTTGCTCGGTTTTATGCTGTGACCTCAAGGTCAACAGCCGCAGCTGTACCGGGACAGAGCTGCGGTCGTTCTCTTGGTGCTGTTAGGCACTTCGCTAGCAGTACTGGTGAGAATGATGTAGTAGTCATTGGAGGAGGTCCAGGCGGTTATGTTGCAGCTATTAAAGCTGCACAACTTGGATTGAAGACGACATGTATAGAGGCTCGTGGATCACTTGGAGGCACTTGCTTGAATGTTGGTTGTATTCCATCAAAGGTACTTACTCAAACTGAGGAGTTAAAAGCTTCTGGAAGGAAATTATACTCTGAAAGTTGTGGAAGCATTTCTCTGGCCCGGTATTAAGTAGTGCATTCTCCTTCAAAATCTTATGTGCAGTACTTAAAGATAGTTGCTACACTAGTAATTAAGATTGAGAGTAGTCTGTTGGATGTTTTTGTAGGTGAACTTACTGCTAAGCAGTCTGGCAAAACTAGAAGTACGGCCAGAGTCTACAAAAACGTATGGAAGTTTCACCTACGTCCAGCAGTGCATACTAAAAAATAAAAGTAAAAAATGCCGGTATGCATGTCATAACCTCTGAAGCTGAGTTGTTCTTGCATTGCAGGCCCTACTCCAGTCATCCCATATGTACCATGAAGCAAAGCACGGGTTTGCAAAGAAGGGGATTATAGTGTCTGATGTCAAGTTGGATTTAGAGGCTATGATGAAGCAGAAAAATGAAGCAGTCACTGGTTTGACAAAGGGAATTGAGGGGTTATTCAAGAAGAACAAGGTTACATATGTGAAGGGCCGAGGAAAGGTGACTGGAGCCAATGAAGTCACAGTGGAGCTTTTGGATGGAGGTGAAGAGAAGGTCAACGGCAAGAACCTCATCATTGCAACGGGTTCATATGTCAGGACGCTGCCAGGGGTGACCATTGACGAAGAGAAAGTGGTGTCCTCAACAGGCGCACTTTCGCTGAAGTCTGTGCCCAAGAAATTGATTGTCATTGGGGGAGGGGTTATCGGCCTGGAGATGGGTTCAGTGTGGAACAGATTAGGATCAGAAGTTACTGTGGTAGAATATGCCGATGGCATTGGGGGGCTCATGGACAACGAGGTTCGCCGGGCATTTCACCGCGCACTTGAGAAGCAGAAGATGAAGTTTAAGCTGAAGACGAAGGTAGTGAGTGTAGACACATCAGGTGACGGGGTGAAGGTCACCATAGAGCCTGCAGCAGGGGGATCGCAGACAACCCTTGATGCAGATGTAGTGTTGGTCTCCACTGGTCGTGCTCCTTTCACCCAGGGTCTAGGGCTAGAGGAGATGGGGATCTCCTTGGACAAGGGAGGACGCATTGACGTGGATGATCACTTTCGCACGGCCATTCCAAGCATATTCGCAATCGGGGATGTCATCCACGGGCCCATGCTTGCTCACAAGGCAGAGGAGGATGGCATAGCTTGTGTCGAGAACATCGCCGGCAAGGCTGGTCATGTCAATTACAGCACAGTGCCTGGCATTGTCTACACCCATCCTGAGATGGCTATGGTGGGGATCACTGAGGAGCAGGCAAAGGCTGAGGGTATTGATTACAAGGTTGGGAAATTTCCTATGATGGCGAACAGCCGCGCTAGAACCATTGATGATGCAGAAGGCTTAGTGAAGATCATCGCAGACAAGGCGACTGACAAGATCCTAGGAGTTCACATACTGAGTGCTGCAGCTGGTGAGCTCATTAGTGAGTGCGTCCTGGCCATGGAGTATGGCGCTGCCAGCGAAGACATTGCGCGCACGTGCCATGGTCACCCCACTCTCAGTGAAGCTGTGAAGGAGGCCGCTCTGGCCACGTGTGGAAAGGCTATCCACATGTAATCACTTTCCATCTGGCATTGTTTTCATTGGCCTTAAAGCTGACCCTACTGTGTAGATGTATACGCTCTGTAGAAATTTATGAATTCCAATAAAGTCATATGAGATTGTCATATTCTGCTGAACCATTTTTTTTGTAATATCTTGTTTACTGCAAAGGTCAGGTGGTAGAGTATTAGTTCGAAATAAATTATCCACAAGCTAGCTGATTACCAACACTGGAGATATGTCTTCTGCCTGGTGTAGGGAAGGTCCTATATACTATGCTTTTCAGAGTCGTATTCATGCAACGTACATTGTTGCCATATAGACTAGGATTTCCTTGCTTATTGCGCCTGGAAAACTTACAAGAATGAAGGCGTATTCTCCTCTTTTGCAATATGTGACACAAAAAGCTCTGTAAACGATGACCAACTAGTATGAAAGCTTTGTTGTGGGGTTTTGTGAAGCAGGTGTATTTTTTGCAGTGGTACCTCAGAGAAAACAAGTCATAGGTTTCTGTATGTTGAGAAAGAAATTAAGTGGCCATTTGTTTGATTAGGTCCTCGCTTGTAGCTAACGAACATGCATAGCACAGCCATTCTGACACAATGACTATGCTGTTACTGCTCTCAATCCTTCAGGAATTCCATTCACTATTTGCACTAGCCAGCACTTGAGTAAGGAAGCAAATGATTTGACAATTTGTGTTCAAATTGCCTGATTTCGAAAGAAAGAAGGTGATATTAGAAAGAATAGTAGGAGTATTAGTATGCTACAATTGCGCGTCGTCTGTTCTTGTCTAGTCCTTTCCTACATGCTGCTTCGCTTATCTGTACTACTAAAAACAATACAAAAAGGTCAAGACAATTATATTCCAACTCCTAAACAACACTTATGGATTGGCAACTATACTCTTGCTGTGTTGAGGTTGTCTGTCGAATCGCCGCCGTTGGTAACTGCCAATGGACATAACATATTGCAACACTAACAACAGCAACCACACTATTGTGCATGGCTAAAAACTATCGCCACCAACTTCGTTGCCTGCCTCGTGCACCTCCCAGTGGAGTGGAGGTTTAGAGGGATGGGTGGGTGGGTCTGTGTAGCAGCTACCTTCCTGCTGCAATGAGGCTTCTTTTCAAAGAAGGGCCTTTTGAGGGTTTCGTTTGTCGATGAGACACAACACATGTGAACACGATCAAAATTTGAACACTTGTCAAACTTTGGTTTGCGACATTAAATGTCGCAAACCTTCAACTTTACAGCTGCACATTATTGCTGGCACCAACTTCGTTGCCCGCCCCGTGCCTCTCCCAGTGGATTGGGGGGTTAGAGGGGTGGGTGGGTGGGTATGTGTAGCAACTACCTTCCTGCTGCAATGAGGCTTCTTTGCAACGAGAAGCCTTATGAGGGTTTCGTTTGTCGATGAGACACAACACGTGTGAAATCGATTAAATTTGAACACTTGTCAAACTTTGGTTTGCGACATTTCATGTCGCAAACCTTCAATTTGACAATTTGTGTTCAAATTGCCTGATTTCGAAAGAAAGAAGGTGATATTAGGAAGAATAGTAGGAGTAGTAGTATGCAATATTAATAGCATACAAGGTACTTCTAGGCTAGGCTAGTGGTTAGCGTAGAAGTTGGGTCTCATCTAAGTAGCGGCTCCTACGGGTCGTACTACATGGTAATGCTACTTGCGTCTAAAAGCTGCTAGAATTTGCTCTTGGCCATAGGGAGCATCGCTAGCATCGTCAGGGATGGCTATGGTTCGGGCAGCGGATGCCAGTGACTGCTGCAGGTGAAGCACGTATGGCTCTTTTCCTCGAGCAGATTTCCATCTGCCCATAGTTTGGGCTACGGCATCTGGGACGCCCAAGTTGGCGGCCGCTGTGGCGGCTCCCTTTCGCAAGGAGTGCGTACCCATGTTCTGTGTAAGGCCCACCGATGCGAATAGTTCCTTGCACCACTTATTCACAGTGGCGTGTGAGGCGGGCTGAAGAGAAGGTCTGCCAGAAGCCTGTATATGCCGAATTAGAGGTCCATCAAGAGCATACTCTGGTATCTCCGCCACTAACCTACACAACATTTTGACCGGGCACCACTTGGAGTTGCTTGCGTGCAGGGCACCCCATGCGCCCTCACCAATTTGGTCCGTCTTGGAGGACGGGAGGTGCAAGTAAATGGTTGTGATATTTGGACCACCCGTGATGTCGAGATCCTGAATTCTGGTTTGGCCAGATCTGAGTATCGCAGACAAGCACTATACATGAGCATCATCGCGGCCACCTTCATGAGCAATGCGGCGGTGGCACCTGGCCCTGCGTGCTTTTCAAAAATCGCAGTGAGGGTGCATGGTGCGACCGGCATCATGGTGTGCTTGGGTCTAGGCAGCAACCTTTGCGCTGCTTTTCTAAGGGTACTGATTATGCCGTGCAATGTGGGGCTAGGTAGCTCCGCTAGTCGATGCACACAAAAGATTGCAGCCGATGACAAATGGTATGTAGACCAGGTGACACGCTCCTGGATGAGATACAAGCAGTAGAGCCTGATCACCTCGACCAACGCCGGAAGATCCTGCAGCTTATGCATTTCGCACCACCGTTGAAAACGCATCCAGTAAGTGTTGTAGGTACGCAGACTGGTAGGCGCGATAGTGTGGAGCAACACGTCCACGCTCGTGGTTTCCAAGGCTTGTAAGGCCGGATTTTCAAAAAATTGATATTTAGCTCAACACCTCATACACCCAGGCGTAAGGCTAGCACCATGCACAGAGGGATGCCCATGCCCCCAAACGCAGCCTTGTCTGTGCCTGGCAACAAAATCGATGAGCTATAGCCTAGCGGAATGCTTGCCTGCACACAATCTATCCACTCCGCATCGCTATCTAGCAACCGCGACCACCAGCTGGCTGACTGCCACTGGAGTATCACTAGCGTGCAGTTGGCCTTGCATCGCAGCACGTGGTCGACCACTGGAGCGACCATCTGAGGTGGTGGAAAACAATAGTTGTTTTCACCTGCCCAGTGCTCGGTGAGGGCATTTGTGGCCTCAGCGCCCACCTCTAGCCACCGAGAGTTGAACCTCGACAAGCGCGTGTTGCGTGCTGTGGCAAATCTATCGATCGAATGCGGCCCCCATTCTGCCTCTAGTCTTTGAAAAGCCTCCGGTCGCAGGAAAAAATCGTCCAAGTCTTTCCGCTTAGAGAGCTCGTCTGCCACTGCATTCAATTCCCTAGGAATCCACTCTACGAACAAGTTGAGTTGGTGTCTAAGACTAATACCAAATACTTGAGCACAAGCATCTGCTAAATCTGCCTTAGACGAGCCGTCTTTCCTCAAAACATAATACATTGCTTGGCTGTTGACGCGCAAGAGCACTTGTCGCCCGCCTATCACGTGGATAAATTTATCCAACGCTGCCTTCGCGGCAAGTATCTCCCTTAATGTTGACGATCCCCCGATGCTAGCAGCGGGGAGTGGGCCCAGCAATTCCCACGTCTGCCCTGAGGCCACCGATCTTAGTACTGCGCCCCATGTGGTCACGCTAGCGTCGGTGTGCATGACAAAATCAGGGGCCATGGTGGCCCGAATGGGAGCACCATTGAACTTATCAAAGTGCTCCTTCCAAAACGCAAGCTCGTGGAGCAGCCCTTCCGTCATGGGGACCATGTCATCCCAAGTAAACCCCTGATGATAACAGTGTACATATGGCGTGTGTACATGCCCGCGGTGCCCCCAAAAGCCACCTTCATGGAAATTAGCTGGCCTGCTAAAGATGCTATCGTTCTAATGTGCACGCTACGGGTCCTGTGGGCCATAGCTCGAACGTGGAGGAGTGTTAGCAGGAGCTTTTCCTTGCGCGTCTTGCCGATGTGCACCCAAAGTTTACGAGTGTCTATCACAACGTCCAAGAACTGTGTGATTTTTGAACACGTAAGTACTGCCTTCTGCATATTCACCATGAATCCTGCTAGTGCAAGTTCGCTGAACACCAGCCGCATTGTTCGCGCGTGGGCGTCCTCACTGGGACAGCTCACCAGAATATCGTCTAGATATGCTATGACTCGTATCCCCATCTGCCTCCATCTTCCCACCATCTCTTTCACCACTCGTGTGAATACGTAAGGTGCGATCGCAAGTCAGAATGGGAGACATGTGAAAGTGTAAATCTTCTTATCCAGCTCGAACCCCAAGAACGTATGTGCATCTTCGTGCATCTTGACGTGATGATAGCCAGACTTGAGGTCAATGGTGAACACGAAGTCGTCTACGTGCACGACATCGACTAACTTATCTAACCCCTCATACTTAAATTTTACTTTTTTCAACGCTTTGTTCACGTGGCGCAGGTCATGAATTAATCGTAACTTCTTGCCCTCGACCACGTTCAAGGGGCATATGCAGTGTGGGAGACCTGGGAGAGTCCACTCTCTGGCAGCCCCGGAGGCTACTAGCTCCCCCACTGACTCACGGGCAAATTGTATGTGTTTCTCCACACCTTTATGGTTGCGCTGGTGATGCCGAGGTGCAGTATGCGTGTCCCACACCAACTTGTAGCCACTCTGAATGGTAGAGAGGACTAACGAAGACGTACACCAATGTTTCCAGCAGGCAACATTTGCTCCCAAATTTCCTGCAACCACGGTTGCTTTCGATGGTACCGTCGATGCGGTGCCGTCCGACTGCACGGCTTCTTCCTTCCGCCCCAAGTACACTTGGAGTTCGTGTTCAAAATCCTTCTCGTCGCTCACGAAATTACCTATGACCCAACACACGATATAGCATACCCGCGGTTGGTCTTGGCCACGATGCCTCGAACGTGTCAACGATTGATTGGCATCCTCCATTACCCTGCTCCGCAATTGCAGCATCGGGGTACGCTATGCATGCACAGGCGACCGACTTGTGTGGCACATGTGTGCACCCTTTTGACATCGCATTGCAGCCCCTCTATACGCGGCGATCCAAACTCCATAGGAGTGATCCCAATCATGCTCCCCCTGCCAATGCCTATATGGCTGGCAGGAGCCTTCATGCATATTTGCGCCAATGCGCGTGCATTCAATTTGTGCTTTGAAAACCATTTGGCAACACTCCTCTGGCCTATAGCAGCCTTGCAAATACAACGCGCCAGTGCGCGAGGGGCGACACGCCAACAAACCAAAAAACCAGCCGCGAGAACCAAAGCTCAATGAGAGTGGTCTCCATTCGTGCGCAATCTGTCAGCGCCTAGGAGGCCTGAAGGGGCTTTCTTCCACTTACGCACATCCATACGTGCAACGTACGTCCCTCGATAAGAGGGACATGCATCATCCGCCTACTATTTTGCCCAACAAGTAAACTGACGTAACGGCAACTATACAACCAACAAAACGGCCACAAAATATTTACAACAAACACCATCATGTATGCAACGACCACAAGCAAGGACCGAGTCACCAACCAATCAAACATAGCCAATAGCAACAATAATTACAAACAAATATTTGTGGAGTCCTAGGCCTGGTATCCCACCCACGTCCAATGTTATGCTCCTTAACGTGAGCATGTGCACCCAAATGTCCAGGGGGCCTAAGTGGCCAACCAATGCAGCAACAATTTTGCCAATAAAAATAATCAAAAAATAATCGTACCAAAAAAATTAAATTGTCCATGGAGGCCAAAGGCCTGGTTAACAATGTCCAACTATTCACACTCCAAATAACCAAACAAAAATGCTATTAACGCTGGGGCTGGCCATAAGGCCCCTGGGGTGGCCCATAAGGCCCCTGGAAGTTTGCTACATGAGCTGGTGCTAGCAAAGGCTGCCTCTGTTGGGGGCCTGGGCCATTAGGTGGCCCCGAAGAGCAAAAACGAGATGTGTGGCCTACCATGTGGCAATGCCAGCAACGCAAGTCATTTCTAAACATCCTAGGAGCGCGGGGGTTAGCCTTATACGCATACGGGCTCGCCCGTGGTTTACGGCTACTAAAATCAAACCCCCTCTCCTCCTCTTTGTCCTTCTTACTCTTAGCCACTTGCTTTTGGACCCGATTCTCCCAATCCTCGCTCTCATCCTTAGTTTGCATGGACTTGACAACCTCATTAATCACAGGCCAGCTATGCAAGTCCGCGGAAATGATTTGCTTTTGCCGAAAAGTTATCAAAGACAAACCTTCAGTGAGCGCGCTTTGGGCCGCTTCAATGTCTTCCTTGTCCAGCGCATCTTGAGCGTTGTGGCACAGCTCCGCGAGGTCGTTCATGACCTTCATTTGGGCGCGGTTGCCCTCAGACAACTTGCCCACACCTGCAACCTCACTTTTCCTCTTGAGCCGCTTGAGCTGCTGCAGGATGTCCGCCCCTGCTCCCTCGCCATCGTGAGCTTGCGAGACCTTGCTTTGCGCTAGTTTGCTCACTGCCTGCTGTAACTTGGCCATTTCGAGATGAGCAGCGTGCTGCGCAGCTTTGAGCTCAGCCGCTTCCGCCTTGCTGAGCTCGGCCTGCTCGCTTTCGTACTCTTCAAGGAACTCTGCATGTAATTTGGCGATTTCGTCAGCAGTAAGCTGGCTCGCTACTCTCGCACTACCGATGTCGTTAATCTGCTCGCCATAGACCTGCTCGCCATCATTACGTAAGTCGCTCGGGCCTCCCTGGCTTCCCTCACTTCTCTCCGTCATCGCTCGTAAGTGAGCAAACACGTCCGCGTCTCGAGTGTTCGCGGATCTATGGTACTCTATCAAGCGATTTTCTATGCCTGACATAAGATTGTTTGTGAAATGAATCGACTTACCAAATAGGCAATTAACAATTAATAAAGATCTTTATATCAGCGAGTAATCTTTATGGTATTTTTCGTAAACTGGTTAAACGGCAAAGGACAATACGCTAGCAGTGAATAATACTCGTAAGTCAAATGCGAGTAAACTAGCATCAATAATGCAAACCAGTAAACTCATACATAAGCAAGGTTAGAAGACAGTGCGTATCAATGGCTTCTCGCCTTGGATTCAGATCTCTCTCAGTAAGCTGTACAAGAGAGTTGGCCTCGTTTCCGAATGCCGAACTCGAGAGTAATGCCTAGCATATGTACATGGAATGAGTTTACTGTTCAACGGTCAGTGCGATGGCACCGCCTACCCGGGAGTTAACCACGTTGGTAGGACCTCGGTTAACCAAATCCACCGCCATCTCCCATCATCCCGAATAGCCATCCATCATAGGGATGTCATCTGGCCATTCATCTAGCATAACACACTTAGATGCATATCGAGGCAGTTTGCTGCTACCGAGTACGGGAGTCAGCTGGCTGTCAAAGAATGTGCCAGCAAGCTGACTTAAGCTCACATCAGCCTGCTGCTTTCGGCTGAGTCATTAAATTGATATTAAATATAAAGTCCAGCAGACTGATTATTAACTAGAGTTCAGCAGGCTGAACTAATTTAACTGTTATATTTTAATGAATATTATATCAACCAATATACTGATTCATTACAATCCCTCCAACTTAACATGTTGTCGCCTCGACAACACCAACACAGGGTACATAGGTTTCCCCAACTGAAATTACTGATCCCTGTCCCATCCAGCATCTCCCATCCAGCATGCTGTACCCTTGGCCCTCCGCCCTTAGGAGGGAGATGCCCCTGGGGCCCTATGATCAGGGGAGTCAGTCCTCCTCCTGTCTTGGGGTCTTCTGAAGCCTGTCAGAGATGGAGGTTCCGTGTAGGGACCCGGCGGAGAACGCAGTAACTGTGCTGTTTCCTCCTGCACAGTCTGAAACTGAATGGAGGCAGCCTTCTCCTGGGCATCCCTCAAACTGACTGGTACATATACCGGCATCCCAGAAGGATGTTGCATGACATGAGCTAAGAGTACATGCCCTCTCTGCGAGGGCGATGCCGGCAGGCCTCTGGCTATTTCTCTAGCAGCTCTCCTGTCTGCCCTGTCTGACTGGGTCTCCGTGCCTGGAGATGGGCCTTGTCCTCTGGCAGTTCCCAGCCAACTGATATCTTCCTCTTTAGCGAGTTGCTGCAGGGCCAACCTCGTCTTCTCCCTTACAGGGGATGTGGCAGGTGTCAGGATCACGGCGGGGCTAGTGTCCTCCTCCTCGCCTTCCTCCTCGTCCTCCTCTGACTCCTCCTCCTCTCCGTCCCCGGGTTCCTCTGAGACTTCTGGGGTCTCTTCTGTCAGCTGCTCCAGTTCTTCCCGAGAAAAAGAATATCCCACTGACCTTCCCCTTTTGGGTGCTGGTGGGGGCTGTTGAGTCCGGACCGCATACAGGTCCTTTTCTTCCTGCTTGCTTGCCCATTTGGCATAAGCGTGCTTCTCTTTTGAGAATGACTCTCGGGCCCTGCTTCTGTCCCCCTGCATTTCTTGGCTCATGCAGTCTCTGACTCCATCCAATCTTGGGTCCCAAGTCGCAATGTGGGGGGGCAATACTATGTTCCCCTTTAGGTCTGTCAGGAAATCCTCATCCGTCGCCCTGTCATTCTGCTGGTCCCTCATGTTGATGGTCATCCACCGCCAATCGGTGGACTTTTGGAAAAAGGCAGGGTCTGTCCTTTTAAGAATACAAGGGTACCAGTGACCTGCAAAATCTAGCTGACTGGTTTCCTTGGCCAAGAATTTCCAGCTCCTTCTCTCCACCTCATTGTACATGGCCTTGAACCTGTTATGGGATGTAGAGTCCTTAAAGCTGTCCGCGTCCATGGGGATCATCCTGATGACCCTATCTTCCCCCAGATACCAGGAATCGGTACAGCCCCTGCTTCGTTCACCTGGGCCATTGCCTTGGCCTCTCTGACCGTATATCCTACCATCCTGGCGTAATTGTGGTAGAGGAGGAGCCCCGTGCTGACCTCTATATACTTGTCAAAGTTTTCGGATGCCTCTCCTTCCCTCTGGAGGATGTCCTTCTGTGACTCACTGCGACTTCTCTAAGCATATTTGAAGGCCTCCTCCAGTACATCGAAGCCCTTGCCCAGTACTGTGTAGCGGTAGCTGCTGATTCTCCTCTGCTCTTCTGCAGCCTTCTGCTTCCGCTTCTCCTCAGCTTGCTTCTCCTCCTCTGCTCTCTTGGCCTCCTCTGCAGCTTTTCTGTCCAGTTCTTCTTGCCTCAGTCTGGCCTGTTCCTCCTCCTCCTTCTTCTTCTGTGCCTCCCGCTGTTGTTGGAGTTGTTGTGATTCCCGAACGGAGATGGAGGATGATTCGATGTCTCCACGGAATTGCAAGTATTCTGCATGTGCCTCTTCCGCTCTTCTCTTCCTCTTGAGTTCCGACTTTTGAGTCATCCTGCTTAATCATAAACACAATGCAGTTAGTGAAGTCATGATATTTTACCGCTACTAAGTGCCCTTGATGAAGAGGAACGCGATCGAGAGAGTTCCTAGTGTGAAATACCTGTTGTGAGTGAATAAAAGGGAAAATTGAGTTAGAGAGAAAATGAGTGTGAGCGCAGGTTGAGTGTGTAATATGAGTATCAGAGTTTTTCCGGCTGATCCCGAAATAGAATGCCACTCTCTCCAACTTAATTTTTAAGGTGGGCTGCCTGTCACAACTGTCACTAACTGTCACATCCCCCTCCAACTTATATGGAGACAGGAGGACACCTCCTGTCACCTTCCCATGGCTACTGAAGGGACAGTTAGGGCGGTGCCCCAGTCGCCCGAACGTGGAACCGTTTCAACGCCCCTTTGGCATTGGTCAGCTGGTCTTTAAACTCCCAAGTGTCCCCAGAGGCATCGTAACCCTTGCATCCGATGAGGTACTTTATGACATATTTAGACGATCGACAAACCGAGCAAGCGTCTAAAATCTCATCGACCTCATATTCCTCAGGGTCGCCGTCCCGGACAGCGGGGACCGGTCCCGGTTGGACAGGTAACCAACCTGTGAATAGTGTATCACCTTTGATGTATGGTTCCAGGAAGGAGACATTAAAGACCGGGTGACCCTTGTAGTCCGCTGACATGTTCAGTTTGTAAGCATTCTGACCGACGCGACGCACTACCGAATATGGACCGACCCAAACAGGGCCAAGCTTTTTGTNACAGGGCCAAGCTTTTTGTTGACCACACCAGGGAGGTACAGGTGCTGAGAGTGCAGTTTGACTAAATCCCCCTTGGAAAATGTCAGTTCCCGACGGTGTTTATTAGCGTATTTTTGTTGGTTTTCTTGGGCTTTGTGCAGGTTTTGTTAGACTTCTGACAGGGTGTCAGCAAACTCCTGAGTTAACTGGAGGAAGACCGGATTGTCAATTCCTTCAGGGTCAGTTAAAGACTCCCCCAGTACATCTAAAGGAGACTTAGGGACTCTACCCAGGCTGAGTTCAAAAGGAGTCTTGCCCGTTGACGCGTGCACCGCACTGTTGACCGCAAACTGAATTTGAGGCAACAGGTCATCCCAATTATCTTGTTTTTGGTTAATATATGCTCTCAGCACCTCCTGCAGAACTCGGTTAGTTCTTTCAGTCTGCCCATCAGTCTGAGGGTGGTTTGCTGTGCTGAGCAGCTGTTTGACTCCCATTAACCCCATTAAAGCTCTCCAGAACTTAGAGGTGAATTTTGAGTCTCTGTCTGAGATGATATTAGAGGGTAGCCCATGTTGGCATACTACATGGTTGTAGAACTGTCTCGCTGTTTCGAGTGCAGTTACTTTGACAGTTGCGGGGATGAAAATGACCATTTTTGTCAGTTTATCCACGACTACCAATATCGAATCATGCCCATTAGCAGTTCGTGGCAGTGTGACCACCCAACCCATGGATATAGTTTCCCAGCGTCCCGCTGGGATGGGCAGCGGTTGCAAGAGACCTCCCGGTGGTGTGTGCCTAGACTTATTTCTTTGACACTGGTCACAGGACTTCACATATTTCAAGACCTCTCGGGGCAATCCCTCCCAATGATAATGTTTTGCCAGTTTGCCAACAATTTTGGCCTGCCCCAAATGCCCACCCAGTAGACTGTCATGTGCTTGACTCAATAAAAGGGACCTTATTTCCAAGTTATTAGGAATGACCAGCTTCAGCCTGCCAGAAGTGGTTTCAGTCACCCAGACCCCTCTCTTAAGTTTATACCCGAGTGCAGTAGCACGACACACACCAGTAGTGGGGTTGGGCTCAAATGTTGGGTCAGAAAGGTAGGCTTTCCTAAGTTGTTCAAGGAAAGACTTTTTCACCTTTAGTGAAGTGAGGGCACACAGGACCTTATCTACAACAGGCTGACTAAAGTTCCTTTCTTGCAAGTCAGGTCTTCTAGAGAGTGCATCAGCAGGATTCAACTTCCCTGGTTTGTAGTCGATCTGGACTTGGAACTGCTCCAGCATTTGGCTCCAGCGATTCTCCCTCCTCGACAGCTTGGACTTCTTCTGAAAGTGGGTCAAAGCTAGATGATCTGTAATCACCTTAAAAGCTTTACCATGTAAGTATGCTCTCCACTGTTTGAGCACATGAATGATAGCTAGCAGCTCTTTATCATGCACCGATTAATTAATCTCTGCTGGATTAAATTTCATAGACTCGTACAACACAGGGTGCCACTCCTGCCTTACCTTACTATCCTTTGTGGTTTTGTCCGCAGGCTGCAACAAAATAGCACCCATGGCAAAGTCAGAGGCATCAGTGACTACCTGCACCGGTTTGCTGGAGTCATACACGGCTAGCACTGGGGCAGAACAAAGGGCATCTTTAAGGGTCTGGAAGGCAGCCTGCTGCTCTTCCCCCCACACATACCCTATGTCTTTCTTAGTAAGGTCAGTCATTTTACTGGCCTTTGTGGAATAATTCTTAATAAATCTCCCTATAGTAGTTAGCGAACTCGAGGAAGGATCTAACTTCCGAGACAGACTGTGGGACTGGCCAGTCCCTTATGATCTAGACTTTCTTAGGGTCCACACTAATGCCCTCTTTACTGACAACGTGGCCTAACAATTCAATACTTTCCTTAAAGAAATCACACTTGCTCATTTTAGCATATTACTGATCTCTTCTCAAAATGTTCATGACTGTCTTTAAGTGTTCAGCGTGCTGAGTCTCATCTTTAGAGAAACTTAAAATATCATCCAGTAAAACTTGCACAAATTTATCCAAATAAGGCCTGAAAATGTCATTCATAGCACCCATAAAGGTTGCGGGAGCATAAGTCAGTCCAAATGGCATCACGTTGAACTCATAGTGTCCATAACGTGTGCGGAAGGCAGTCTTGTGTTCATCCCCTTCAGCAATTCTGATTTGATGATAACCACTCTTGAGATCTATCTTACTGAACACCTTAGCACCAGACAGGGTATCGAGCAAGTCCTCGATTCTGGGTAAAGCATACTTGTTCTTTACCGTAATTCTGTTCAGGGCTCTATAATCCACACACATCCGCATGCTGCCGTCCTTTTTCTTAACAAATAGGATGGGTGCGCCGTAAGGTGATTTACTGGGGGAAATATAACCATTTTCTTCAAGCTCTGCAATCTGTGTTTTCAACTCCTCGCTCTCCACATAAGACAAGCCATAAGTGCGTTGCCAAGGTGGCTGACTGCCCGGTAATAAATCAATCCGATGATCTACTTCCCTCTTAGGGGGTAGTCCTAGAGGCATATTAAATACATCCGTGTCTAGAGCAACAATTTTTGAAGCAGTAGGGTGCTCCGGAGGACTTACCTTTTTCTCTACCACTTCTTCAGGTTGAGGAGGTATCTCTCTTAGCAGCAGACAGAACATTCTGTCTTCCATCTGGTTCCAGCTTTTGACGAACTCCATTGCATTCAGCAACTTGCATCCTTCTGGAAGCCTCTTCTTTTCCTTCATTTGCCATCCACACATGACAAGAAGAGCACTGGTGGGTGCCAAGTCAGT
>WELA01009454.1:78636-90637 GCA_009602735.1 Mesotaenium endlicherianum | reverse complement strand
AGTGGTTTGAGACCCCAGTTGGTCTCTGTCCCGCAGTAGAGACATTATGATTCTTTTGTCCTCCTGTTGGGACTGATATATGGTCGCCATTTGCGACTGCATTTGAACGAACAATGCTCCCAAGTCTACACTTTGGGGTGGTAGTCTAGCAATTGCAGCAGCAGCATTGGCATCTACTCGCTAAGTAGTGTCCTCAACAGTCCCTCTCGCTCCTGCAGCAGCAATTCCTGCCGCATTCAGCCGGTCACGTATTTGACCTAGGGGTACATTGAGTTGTACAGCAGGAGGTGGGTTCAAAACATTGGCCCTTGTTGCCATAAGTTCCTCAACAGTGCGCTCGTCAGCTGGCTGTCCTTCCCTCCTTTCTGTAACTTCAGCGGCCTTTGCTATTTGTTCAGCTTCTAATCTGGCTCTCTCCTCCTCAGCTTGCTGTGTTGCGACTGCGGCAATAGCAGCTGCCTCATCTGCAGCCTCTCTCGCTGCAGTATCTGCCACTGCTTCAGAATAGGTACGGGTTCCCGCTACATGGCTTTCTGGTTTTCGACATTCTCGTTATCCTGGTTCTCCATGTCTCGGGAGTTGCTAGTTTGAGACCTTGTCCTTACCATACAAAGAAGACTGTGATAACTGCTCCGATACCATTGAAATGAATCGACTTACCAAATAGGCGATTAACAATTAATGAAGATCTTTATATCAGCGAGTAATCTTTATGGTATTTTCCGTAAACTGCTTAAACGGCAAAGGACAACACACTAGCAGTGAATAATACTCGTAAGTCAAATGCGAGTAAACTAGCATCAATAATGCAAGCAGTAAACTCATACATAAGCAAGGTTAGAAGACAGTGCGTATCAATGGCTTCTCGCCTTGGATTCAGATCTCTCTCCGTAAGCTGTACAAGAGAGTTGGCCTCGTTTTCAATTGCCAAACTCGAGAGCAATACCTAGCATATGTACGTGGAATAAGTTTACTGTTCAACGGCCAGTGCGATGGCACCGCCTACCCGGGAGTTAACCACGTTGGTAGGACCTCGATTAACCAAATCTATCGCCATCTCCCATCATACCGAATCGCCATCTATCCTAAGGGATGTCATCTGGCCATTCATCTAGCATAACACACTTAGATGCATATTGAGGCAGTTCGCTGCTACCGAGTACGGAAGTCAGCTGGCTGTCAAAGAATGTGTCAGCAAGCTGACTTAAGCTGACTTCAGCCTGCTGCTTTCGGCTGAGTCATTAAATTGATATTAAATATAAAATCCAGCAGACTGATTATTAACTAGAGTTCAGCAGGCTGAACTAATTTAACTGTTATATTTAAATGAATATTATATCAACCAATAAACTGATTCATTACAGTTTGAGTAAGTCTCGGCATGCAATGTCTACGCGGGTATGTGTAGCAACTACCTTCCTGCTTGAATGAGGCTTCTTTGCAACAAGAAGCCTTATGAGGGTTTCGTTTGTCGATGAGACACAACACGTGTGAAATCGATCAAATTTGAACACTTGTCAAACTTTGGTTTGCGACATTTCATGTCGCAAACCTTCAATTTTGACACATGATCTTGGTAGTTTATGTTGAAAGTATTCAATACATTTGACTGCTTATGTTGTGAACACAAGGGCTTTGCACTAATATCATCTGCAAGTTTCAAGACTTTGAGAAAGCAGATATTGGTACGGCACATGGTCTTTGTGGGTCTCACTATAGCAGTTCAGTATATACGGCTGGCATTAGCTCTACAATGTCTGTCTGTGCAGGTCCGGCAAGGTAATATTTGATTCAAACTAAGTTGGAGTGTAGTGCGTGTTCACATTAGTTTCCATCAAAACTTGCACAGTGTAAGCCAAGGGCCTGGCTCATTATACTTCATGTGAAGTGGAAAAATGCCATATGTACGACTTGATCAATACTGCAATGAGCTGAAGAGCTTAGCTAAATGTTACCTCCAGTAAGTTTAGATAACATGATTATACTCTCACTATTATTGTGTACACAGTGTTAATGCATAGGTGTTGCGCAGAAAATGAGTGTCATGGACATGATGCGGAAGAGTTTCTAAGAAATTACTGCATATATGCTTCAGTTTTCCATTGGCCAGTTATGCTCGATCCATGATTAGTTGTGTTTATCTATGGGCTATACCACTTGAGTCTTCATTTCCTCCCAGTGTCTATTTCTTGACTTTAATCGGAAACGGCAAGCTCGATAGGCTCATAACCTGAAATATCAACGACAGATTATACTTATTTCAATTGGTAAACTTTCAATCAGGATGGCAGTCCGCAAGTCTTTGGAGCCACTTGATGAATCATACAATGATATCACTGACGTACTCGACCAACCAAGCACCCCAGAATTAGATACTCAATGAGGCATTTGCTGCTAGAATAGGTCCTTCAAGAATTTAGTGCAATAACATCTTTCATTCTTTAGGACTATAGTAGTGTCGCCCGACATATTTGGACCTCTTACTATAATTGGAAACCACAAAGTTACTACACCCGGGGGCCTGTCTCAGGGAACTTTCAAACTAAAATTCACTACATGCCACAGCCTCCATGACCTTTTCATGTGATGATCATACAGAGGAGGGGTCTTAGAAATAGCTCTCACATGATTTTTGTTCTCGTCATGTTTGGGGACATGCGGCTATTTGAAACTGCTTCTAATGGATGATGCATTGACATTATGACAACCTAAAAGTATACACAATTAGTGTGACGCACACGACACACGTTAAGTTACTGACATGAACATCAAAGGAACGATTCCTAGGAGTCCCCTTACGAGGACCGTAACTTGGTAACTCTCTTTGACTACATGAAGAACCCACTCTTCTTCGCTTGTCACCTGAAACAGGCAACACTTTCTTTCTTTCCTCCTTCTCTGTACCTCAATCCCTATCTGTGCATTGCCTGGTTAAAGGGAGCAGCCTGTGCCTTTGCCTGGAAGGCATACATGCTCGAGTTGTAACCTGCAAAATGCTCACAACTTTATCTTTTGAGTAACTCTAAGGGCTCAAAGAAACAGAAGAATGCGATTGATTGGAGCCACCATATGAAAACTTCATTCGACTGAATTAAAAAGGTATGCAAATCCACAGAGGTACTCAATCCATGTGTGAACCACCCAACACCAAGATACCAACCAACAGTTTGTATGTCGTGCACTTGGATTTGTGCGCCGCACGCCTTGACAAGGCAGGCAGCAGAAGGTCCGAAGCCAGGTATCTCACTTGACAAAGACGGAAAAATAAAGCATGGAAGCTGCCCTCTCAAGCTATCATGTGGAAAGAGTGTGCATGGAAGGAGGAATCTCAGTATGCTCAAATTAGGAGAAACTAAGCACTGAAGCTGTACCTATAAACTTCACTTTTTCTTGAGCTGGCACACGAGGAAGAGTAAAAATGTGAAGAGGGTAAGCACGGAAAGAGACTGCCCAAGCATACCAGCAACAGGATCCCATCCGCGGTTCTTGAGCTCCCGATTCTCCTGAGAGATGGCGCAGCACGTGCAGCAGCAGTGCAGCAAGCAGTCGCCGCAGGCACTGCCGGGCAAGTTGTATTTCCCGCTTATCCTCCGGCGGTGTTGAAAGCTGTAGAGACACGCGACGCCCACGTGGGCCAGAAGGGTCCAGAGAACGCCAGCTAACATGCAACCTGCGTGTGCACACATAGACATTGCCCGTGGAGAGACATGCCAGCATATGTGACTAGACCATCGCTATGAGCAGACTGTGATGGCTCTCCAGCCAAGCTTCTAGTCGAGCACATTAATTGCGGATAATTGGCAGCGTGCTATGTGTCAGGCACACCGGGGGGGGTCCCATGAACTTGAGTCACTTATCCTCAATCCTTTGGTCTCATTAAGGGAAACAAAGCCGAGGTTCAAGACGTTGCAGAGCAGAAATAATACAGTGATGCAAACGTGACCTTCATTTGTTCGGGATGTCAGGAACTAGGTGGCCTGTCTCCTGAACTAGTGTCATTTGTAGGAGCCACAGGGCATACGCAATGATCCTCATCACGTACCCTGTGATCCTCAAATATGTAGCCTATCACATATGGTCGGGCCCATACTCGCTCGCCCTTGCATGTTTCAGCAGTTTGGTTAGGTAGTCATTGCACAAACCTGTCAACCCATCAGTGGCAATTTCCGCATTCCTCCCAATGATGATGCAAGGGCAGCAGCACGCGCAGAGAGCTGCACGACTGAAACAAGTGTGTAAGCGCAATGAAGTGCGAGGTCAAAACACACACCATTTTGTGGAATAGGGCGCATGTACATCATATATACATACCCATCCCATTAATTTTTTTGCCATCGATTTCATAAGCGCACAATGTGCAGCGGTGGTGGCTACAGCCGCTTACCAACGTTACAATCCTCAAAACAACCACAAAGTCCTGTTGTCCAACTCCCATGCATAGGGTAGGCCGCCATTGCCTGTTCTAAGCTGTCGGCTGTATATGTCTGGGTCTTAATTGTCACAGGTAAATTTAGGTACTGATTCTGGTCTGCAATAATCTTTTGTGACGTTGACGCAGACTCTGTGGAGTATAACCATGTTCCTAGTTGCTTCATACATACTTCCTAAATCGCAGTTATCCATAAGCTTCATGAAAAAGAGACCACTTAATAGGGGGCTGCTAACCTTGGTGTTGACAAGAAGGGCATGGACTTTTCTTCTTGTGAGTAGACTTCTTTGGTCTAGTCAATACGCGTGAAGCACTACGAACTGCTTTCGGCTTCACACTGCTACACAGTAGCGTGCACCATAGCTAGCTCTGCTTCACACTGCAGGGTGCTGCAGGGCACACAGCGCTCGAGCCTCACCTTGACTTGACTTTCCGAAATGTAAAGAGTCCACAGGTTCATGCCCTCTGAAGAAACAGGTCGCTTGCGCCGTCAACGAAGTTCAAACGTGTCAAGACCGATAAATTATGGTGAGATTTGTATATCGAGAACAAGTGGACAAACAATGAACGTGCCCCAAAAATGTTCAAACTCCATAGAGAACAGTTTTGTTTGTCTATTTATCAAGCATTGCGAAGTATCTGTGCATCTCGAGGGCGTTTAACGACAATAACAACAGATAGTCCACTCTTCTTCTTTATTACTCATGCGATACTTCCGCGCCCTCACTGTGGATGATTGATTCCTGACCAGATACCATCTTTTGCAGCTCGTTTGATACTAGAACATAAGACTCCTTCCAGAGACGGGCGCTCATTGCTTGAATCCATTCCCAAAGGTGAAGACGTATTTAGCCCATCCAGGCAGAATCGGTCCTTTTTCTTGTCGATCCCTTTTCATGCAATGACTATTTTCGTCACACTAAGCTCTACTTCTGCACTTTCTTGAAACCACCCCCCATATTGTAGGATGACATTCCAACAGGGGCGCCACCTGTTTCATAGAGCCTGGCTTTTGGAAGTGCATAAACAATCAAGGGGTGCCTGCGACCAACTTTTAGCTCTCATAGGAAAGCCTCATGTTCCGCCTTTCCATTCCCCAGAGTCACATATCCGATGCTTTGTCCCAAACTCAATAGTGCACAGCACGCATTACAGTACAACAGGGGCACGAGTTGTTCCTCCCTGTCCCCTCCACCACATGCAGAGTCGCACAGCAGGTGGCACAGGTGGCACTCCGGATGCAGATGGTGCAGCTAGCAGTGCCTCGTCATTCTCGTCTTCTGCCAACACTGCTCCTGAGCAGCTGCCACCTGGCACCTCCGCAGCTGCTTCCGCCCCACAGTCATCCGGACGTGACTATGGCAGCATAAGTCACGGTGAGGATTATCGTTCATAAATTTATTCACAGTGAACGCGCTGATGAATGTCTCAGAGCCCTCTCAGTGGTCACTTCGTGACAATAAATGCAACTTTTGGAGGGGCAGGGGGAGGGGGACGGAAGGGGGAAGGGGGAAGGGAGTAATGGTGGGGGGGCATGTCTGGACGATAGTATAGGAATGTAGACTCCCCTTGTGCAAATCACTGGTGGCCGGTTGCAGTCAAAGGGGGACTTCAAGGGCTTTGGCGTGCAATTATTCAGGGAAATAAAGTGAAAGGAACTTTGCTCTCCTCAGCTTGATCAGCGCTGGACTTTCCTCCTCATGCATTCATTGCAGGAGGGGATCGGGTCGAGGGCAATGAATTACGCTTTTGTGTTCCGGGTGGGACAGACATCACATCCGAAAGGCGCATTTGATGGTGATGTATTCGTCCTTGCAGCCACATGTTGCTATGTATGGTGACCATCGTATGCCACGTCACTTGAATTGCAACACTGGGGCCCCCGTCACCACCACGATGCAAATTCTCGACAGGACTTTGCATGAACCCTGAATGCACAAAAGTGAGGTGCACAACCCAAAGGCATGAACTCTGCAGCCCTTGACCTGGCGTCTGTTTGACTGGACCCTCGCGCATGAACCCCCTAAGTCCAGACGGTGTGGTCCAGCCCAGAGGGAATTTGTTTCACTCATTTTACTAGAGAACAAGTGTCAAATGAATGAAAACCTTGTCGCTCCACGTAAGCTGTCTAAACGTCTTGCAACAGTATTTCTGCTGCATGCTGAAGCGTGTGGAAGTCTCACAGCCTCAGGATTGGTCCCATCAGGTGCAAGTCGGGACGTGTACAGCCCTGTGCCGACCGCCAGCTGGCAGAAGGCCGCCATCGCCATTGGGTCGGCGATCGGAGCGCTAGCTAACCCCGCGCGAGCAGACCTCGTGGCGGCGCTCGGCGAGACGACAGGTGGCGTTGCGTTCCGGCGCATGCGCCAGCGCATGTTGGTCAACTCTGAGGGCCAGGTACGTGCTCTTGGCATGCTCTGCTGCTATCTCTTTTTGGTACAATATCGGCGGTTGTTTGTTCTGTTGCCTGTTGAGCGGTGTCGGTTGTGTGGCTCGTGCATACGGTGCTCTTCTTCAAAGTCTCGCATCCATCGGTGCCTTCCGCTTTCTCTGTAAAGAATGAATAAAACACACACACATACGCGCGGAGTCATTTGTGGCGTATATTGAACAAATGGTGTAGGGTATATTGAACACATGCATACATTAACACACACACATGCACACACACACATGGCAAAGGGGGGTGGGGAGAGCTTCCAGCGAATCCCCCGTCATGTTCTGATTCTCGTCCACATGAGCCGCAGCCTAGGGCTAAGCTCCTAAGCTGCGGAAGCATAGGGCTGCGGGCACTTCATTTTCTCCGCACCCCCTCCCCCACCATGCACACCTGAGCACTCCATGCGCCCTAAAACGTGAAGCTCGAGCCCTGACCCTAACTCCCACCATGCAGGAGGTTCTGAGGGACAGGCCGAGGGTGACGTCGGAATCTGTCACCCGCCACTTGAGCGAGCGTCCGCGAGACTCGAGCTCCCCGGGCGGCCCCGGCCCTGGTCCTGACTCTAGCCCCAGCCTCGCGGGAGTTTCGTTTGGAGAGGCATATGCCCGCTTCATGGCGGAGCGTAACTTCTCGGCCGACGAGAGGCCAGCTGTCCGCTTCGTGGACGACCCCGAGCTCGCTTACATCGCTGCCAGGTGGACCCTCGCTACTGGCCTGCCCGTACTCTCTGAGCACGTGCGTGCATGCCTGCCTGCGTGCTGGCCATGTGTACGACGCTCTCTCTCTTTGCAGATATACTTCTTGGGTTCTCTGCTTTGGTTTCTTTTATATGAAACCCGCAAAAAAACCACTAAAATATCCATTTTCACACAAAAGTGTATTGGGCCAGCCGCTGGCCGAGCCTGGTTGGCTGCAAGCAAGCGGCGCCTGTGGGTGTGCTGTGCCCCCGAGCATGCACGTTGCGCACGTGCATGCAGCCGCAGGCCTGCTGCTGGCAGAGCGAGCCTCGCCTCTTGTGTGTGCGACCTGCTTGCGTGTCTACTCGCATGTGTGTGTGGTCGTGCGTGCGCGCTCGAGAACGAGGAACGAGTTTGCACGTGTTTTATGTTGGGGCTTTGGAAGGGTGCCGGTGCCCGTCGTTGCATGCGAGCTGTCGCTGACTTGCCATCGCCTGAATCTGACTGTCCAGATCAGTTCTGTGCTCGTATAAAAAACCTATGTACGTGAGCGCGTATGCAATTCGCCGTGCATGCATATGCGCTTGCTTGCTTGTGGATGCGTGCATGGAGGAGGACGCTGTTGCGGTTGTGGCTGTCGCTGGTCTTCTCCGTTTCCGTTTCCGTTTTTTTTTTTTTTTTTCGAGGTTCTCTTCATTGATTCTTTCCTTAATTGTTTCAGGGTTGTGTATTTTAAGGTATGTTTTGCATGAGCATGAGGGAAGGCACAGATGTTTGTGATGGCTGTTGCCATCCAGCCTTTTTATATCAGCTACCAATATCATTTGTGGGCAAACTGCTCCTCTGCGCATTGCTCATCGCTCGGTGGTCCATTGTAACTGTGCTGAATAATGTAAACTATACAAAATGTATGATACTGTACATGTATAAAGTTGAATAAGTATGAATATTCTTATTGCTCATTATTTTGGGCTCCATGTCACACCACGACGTGAAGATAATATGTCTTTCTTTGGAGAAAATCAGAATTTATTCATATTTGTTTGGTTCCCAATTGCAGGGCTAGAGAGGTGCACGACTTTTGGCACGTGCTCTTCGACTGCCCGACGACCGTCACAGGCGAGCTGGCGCTGAAAATGGTCGAGCTGGTGCAGACAGGAATGCCCATGTGCGCGCTCTCGGTGATTGGCGGGCCCGTCAAACTGTCTCCGCGCAACCGCCTTGCCTTGCAGAACGTGTACTACCCTTGGGCGGTGCGTGCGGGTCTACAAGCGACGGACTTGATGTGCATATACTACGAGAAGTATTTTGACGAGGGCCTGGACGAGGTCAGGGCCAGGTGGCGCATCACGCCAGCTCCACGTGCCGCCTCCTCTGGGACGAGCCGAGGGTCCAAGTAGGAGGGTTGTGGATGTATTCTTTTTGAATAGAGGTGAAGGCATCGTAAAGCTACCTCGTTGTCACAACTCACCAGGCACCTCTTATGTCAAGCCTGATGTATAAATAATTGGTGAAATTGGCAATCAGAAGTGACGTCATTCATAGGTGAGCAGGCATAAAGTTAGAGAATGTAAGTAAGGATTTGGTTCGGGAGCCGAATGGCAAAGGTGGTCTCGTTTTTGAAATCTCTACATGCATTCATTTGAAGCATTGGTGACACCCGTGGAACCCTCTCGCGAGATTATGGGTTCACGTGACCTCATTCTAAATGTTTGTTCTAAGTTCAATCAAACGTTCTGACAACATAGTTATGCGACATGAACTTTTGTGCTGTGTATATTATAGTGGGTAACCTTCATATAGACCTTCATCTGGTATTGTGCCAGAGGATTTTCTTTGGACACCGCAGTGTTGGTCACAGTACAAATTTATGTAGATTCCTATTTTCCCCTGGCTCCGTAAGAGATCTTTTAGTGCACAGTATTGTAGACTAGAGCTTAGTAGTTGTTGTCTCCATCTTGTGGATGGATGAATGCATGGGACGCACTCGTGCATGTACTTCGATCACTGTCAGTTTTTCAGATGTGTGCTACTGCTTAGGTAGTGAGGAAGGAGAGCTACAGATGCTTTCTTTCTCATGTCCATGAGGAAGGTATCCGCCTCTGATGTTCTTAGCATATCATGCTGATGTGTAACATGCATCAAACTCATACTCAGTGCAACAACTCCACATTGTATGGTGTACAAAATGTCTCGAGTTCACACCTAAGTGCTTCCAAAGTTGAATTTTGGGGCACTTATAGGACGTAGGTCGTGTAAATACATGCTAAAAGATGCAAAGTGACATCATGGAACACAGTTCTTGCTTTTTGATGATCGCAGAATGACATTGCAAACCCAATTTAATGTTGAGCACGCAGAATTATCCTTTACATGTGTATTTGCAATTGGTCTGCCGCGTCAAGTCATGTCCTGGCCCACGAATAATAAGAGCTGTGCGATGTGCCGCACGTGCAACATTGTTGGCAAAACCTTGACAATGCATCCACTGACAATGCATCCACGCATGCTTTGACGCGATCCGTGACACCACTGAACAAAGATGCAAGCATGTCACATGTGTAATGAATGTAAATATGCATGGGAGTGAGCTGGCCTAGCCCTTGTCAAAATCAATCGAGCAACAGTGCCACGAACAAAGACCAATCAATGCAAATAATTCCCGTCGAGACAGTGCACTGCAACCTCCGCATTCAAACTTGGAAACGATACTACGAGATGAAAAGATGAAAGTCTGGTATAAGTGCAGTACCTGGTACCTGGTACCTGGTACCTGGTGTACAATCACCGCCTGCAGCAGTCAACAAAGTTTCAGCTATAGCTACATCGCACTCGTGCACGGCGTGAGCATGGCCAGCATGAAGAGGCTTGAAGAGCAACCATGTGGCAGCCAAACGGAAACAGCAGAAGGGAAAGGAAATCAAGCACCACATCTTTCATTTGAAATGTTTGCAGGCCCAACGTCACTCATCACACAACGACGGAAAACGTGAACCTGCTGCAGATGAGTATGCCTCAAGCTTCATGCAGTCTGAAGATGCCAAGAACAGGAGTGGCCAAGTACGGCCAGTAGTGACGCTTGCTTAACCGGACACACCGCTACCACACGCTCCTGCAAGGTTGCTCTCAAAGCTTCCGGACATCCTAAAGAGCCTGCTTATTCCCAATCAACATTCACTATGGTGCAGGGAGAAAGGGACACGGAGACAAGGGGACAGAGAAGGGGGACAAAATAAGGGGGGGGCGGGGGGGGGGGACGAGGGAGAGAAAGAGGGCGAGAATGCCTACTCAGGCAACCTATGAGTCCTACCAGCGTGCTCCATACACTCTCCACAACCTCAAGCGCTGTGGGAGTGGGTGCTACCTTCTAACCTGTACAAGCCCACATGAAAAACTAGAAAGAAGAGAAAGGGGTGCTATGTAGGCACGGGCGNGGGGGGGCGGGGGGGGGGGGACGAGGGAGAGAAAGAGGGCGAGAATGCCTACTCAGGCAACCTATGAGTCCTACCAGCGTGCTCCATACACTCTCCACAACCTCAAGCGCTGTGGGAGTGGGTGCTACCTTCTAACCTGTACAAGCCCACATGAAAAACTAGAAAGAAGAGAAAGGGGTGCTATGTAGGCACGGGCGCTGACTACGACCAGAGGTGAACCCAAATCATCCTCGAAGTTCGAGAAGAAGTTCGCAAGGACACCATGGCTCTAAGCCTTAGAAGCTCACAACAGGATATAGTAACCTCTCCAAGACCGCACCAGCTAATATGTACTCTTGGCATGCTGTGGGTGAGAGCCGTTGCCTGCTCATATATGTGCGTGTTCATGGACGCGTGCGCATGCCATCAATAGTACGTGTCTTGCTGTGCCTTGGCCTTCACCGCGTCCTGCAGAGGCATAAGATTGAGCACAAGATAACCCGTTAATATATGACTAGTGTATGATTGCAATCATTTACTATCATATTTTGAACATCACTTGGCACATTCCTGAAATATTGGATCTTTGCACCTAGAACCAGAAGAGGTGCAACAGAAGCACAAATAAGAGACATTCATCACAAAGATTATATCCTAAACCGTACATCAAACTCTCGCATTTGCTAACGCGGAAACATATGTGCGCGCCTGTGTGTGTGTGAGTGTGTATGAGGGTATGCGCGCATGCGAGAGAATGTGCGTGCATGTCTTCATATGAGAAAATACGTGCTGTATGGGTGAGCTTGTGTATATGCATGCGTGTGTATGTGCACGTGTGTGTGCGTGTGAGTGTAGTACATGTGCGTGTGTGTCAGTGTGTGTGTGTGTGAGTGAATGCGTGCTCAAGTGTGTATGCGAGTGTTAGTGAGTCAGCGCGTATGCGCGCGCATGTGTGTGTACGTCGTGCACGTGTGTGCATGAGTGTGTGCGTGTGCGCATGTGCTTGTGTAACTTCCTTTGTGTGTGTTTTGGGTGGGTGGGT
>WELA01009454.1:55463-77670 GCA_009602735.1 Mesotaenium endlicherianum | reverse complement strand
CCCCCCCCCCCCCCCGGGAAGGGGGGGCGGCCTTGCTGGTGATTACCCCTTTCGCCGCCTCCCAGGAGCACTAGAAGTTCCCCATGATGGTTCCCATCTACAATGCAGATGTCCAGTAGAGCCTCCATGAAAGTCATGGAGTGTGCCCTTGGACCCCCTCCTCCAGAACCCCTACTTCTGACACTGAGCCTGATCTCTTCCCCAAAACCCCCGGCTCTCCCGCTCCCTGCTGGCGCCCTGCCAGCTGTGGGCTTGGCACTTGGAGCGAGGAAAGTGAAAGGGTGGCCAACGTCAGCATCATTTGTGGTCACCACGGTGCCCTGATTTCACTCTATGACAGTCCTGATTCCATCCACTTCCCATCTGATTTCCATCTCGTTCTCACTCCATTTCCCTTTCATTCTCAGTTTATTTTCTGTTCTGTTCTTTCATTCATCGGCTGGCTCTGGCATGTGGAGGGCCTGTGGAGCTCAAGACTGTCTTAGTTACGAACCAACAAGCCGGATTTCCTCCTCTACTGCCGAAGCTGTTGCCTTGTCAACTATCTCAATCCTCCCAACCATGAAGCTAATCCTGGTGTGAATACGCCCCAGAGCACGTAACTGCCCACGTACAACTGGGGTACCCTAAACCCATAACTATGACGAAGGAACCTGTGTAGGGACATGCAGGGGCCATCTCATGTTCCCAGCCTACTTCACAGCACATGCAGGAGCAGCATGCTGCTAGTAGGACTCTAGAGCTTCAGCCCCAACTTCAATCCCTCAAGCCCTGAACCGTAATCCCTGCAGCTGATGCCTAGCGGAGGCATGCTACTCCACCCACACACAGCTCTCCTCCTGCCTGGCATGACCTCTCATTCTGGGGACATGGAGACGTACCATGAAGGCAGCTTTTAGAGAGTCCAGCTCCTTGTCCAAGTCATTCAGGGCCAGGTTGTACGCCTGCACCGGCGACGACTGACTCGTTGTCTGCACCTGCGCGACGGGAAGGGAGCCAAGGCGGGACAGGGGACAAAACCCAGGTTAGCGGCAGTGTTGCGGGAGCATCACGGCAACAGCTTCAAAGGATTCTGCCACCTTGCCATGCCGCTTGACCACACAATTGTAGATTGCAGCTATCGTACTCTGATCTCTGTGTGTTGGGGGTTTAACAGGTGTACATTCGACGGGACCCAGGTGATAGTGATGGAGACGACGCAACCAACCACTCCTGTAGAGGCTTTAAAGAAATCCAGCCCACCACAAGGTGCAATCGCCAGCCTAGCCTGGCCCCACCCCTGAGATGTTGCCAGCAAATTTTGAGCAATGTTAAAGCCCCAGTGTGAAGAGGGGCTGGTCAAGTAGGTGATTGATCCTGACCAAATCAACCACAGTTGGTATTGTTTTGCCATAGGAAGGCCGAGCACTGCTCTCCAAACACCCCACTTGCAGCAGCGCCCTGTGTTCTCATGTAACAAAGTAGCGTTCGCCCTGTCTGATGACAACTGGCTCCAGAAGCCCTGAGGATCTCCGCCTCGAAGAATACTCTGGAGTGGTGACTGCCAAATTGCTGGCTTGACAGAGGGGAGCTCTCTACCTGCTCCTGGCAGTTTTCTTGACGACCAAGAACGCTGCTGCTATCAACTTTTTGAAGCTTTTGCGTGAAGTTCTTGGGGGCCAGCTGTCCATTCTCTCTTTTCTGGCTTATGTCTTGATACCCGCTGTTTTTTTTTGCTCCAACTTGAGCTTTCCGAGTTAAGCCCTGTAACCTCAACCTTCGTAATCTGATAGCCTGCTGGTCTTGCAGTCACAATCGGTACATAGGAACGATCTCCCCTTTCTTTTATACGGAAATGGCTTCTGCCCTGCAAGGATGTATGAGGTGTCGAAGTTGAGGGTACCTTGATAATAAGCTCATATTTCAAAGGGTGAGGTATTTTGTACCCGGAAAAGAGCACATCCTTATCGCGATGAAGTTGCCTGAAAGCCGAAATAAGTTCAATGGAAGGTGTCAATGATTGAGCAAGTCAGCGCATGCGAAGGAAGAATAAGACTTGCTTGGCCTGACTGACATTTTGCAACATCTCTTCGAAAAAGGGGGCAACAGGATATCTGATGACCCACAGCCAGTCCCCTCTTAAATAGGTAACGTGCAACTTTACAATTTACCATCAAAAAACAATACGTTTGTAAACCGGGGGGGGAACATACATTCGCACCGTGTTGCCTATGGTATGGTCCTCCCTTTGAAGCAAGAAGGTACCAGCATTCATGATTTTAGTGTCCCTCTCATAGGCGACCCTGCATCACAAAAGAATTCACCATATCAGGAAAATAATATATATACTTTCTGCAAACAGGCCTGGTAGAATCCCCAAAGATTTGGGTGCTAAATGCAGACAAGGGGACTAAGACGTGGTAAGTGCGTACTTTTTCATGCCATCGGGCACCACAAATCGCTCATATCGATCTGGAGCATTCATTTTGGAAACCGCTGGGGCACTTCACGAGTACTCGCTTGCTTCCTCCACAAAAAGAAATAAGGGGCAAAGGTGCTCTAAAACACGATATAAGTATGCCCAAAAGCAAACAGATCTGCGATCGTGCCTGAGTTAATTTGCTTCTTCGAGTGTCCAGATAGATGTATGCGTCGTTGGCAGCAGTATGCTGTGTTCATAGCGACAGCAGTGTGCTGCCTTGGGCCAGTTTACAGTGGCCAAATCGATGCCGAGTTGATTGATTGAAAAGTACTTCGCTGTACCTCGAAGTACATTTTCAAATTTAGCGCGATGAAACTGGTGTTTACAGTGGTGTCGCGCGACGCGATTGATTGAAGTTTGTGAAGAATTTGATTGAACTTCATGGTTTCGATCAATCGACCTCGCCTTTGTCTCGACTGCTATCCACTTGACGGTGCCGCACACACAGCGCAAGCCACGGCCGCCCAGGCACGGGAAGTCAGCGTTGACTCACCGACCAAAGGACCGAGTTATCTCAGTCAGCGGTCATGTCAAAGTCGTTATCACTGTCAAAGTGGTCACGACACGGCAAACCCACACCCAGGGATGGATGGGGATTTGGACGGAGTAGTCAGCCGAAAGGCTAGAAGTATGGTAGTAGCAGTGAGCCAGCCCAGCAAGTGCCAAGAAAGGTACTGATCAATTGGCTAGCTAAACCAAGTACAGCAGGGATGTTGCAGAGGCGTTGTGTGCCACCTCGGCCAAGACCCTCAAGTGACTAGTCACGGCTTGAGCGTTCATCTTAAACGCTGCCAGCCAGCCACATAAGCGTGATTGTCAGCTGAAAGGCTAAGCGGTCACGCGCAACAATCCCAAAGCATGCATGCATGCTGAATGACAACCCCTAAGCTGTATGAGAGCTGCTAGGTGAGGACGGCATGCATGCTAAGCACTGTGACTAAGCACTGGCGTCCTCGAGAGAGGACAATGTGTGGTGCCTGTGAAAGGCACGAGTCCTGCCTGAAGCTGCCTCATTCTTGTTCGCATCGTTGTCAAAGGAAGCCGAAGGAGCAGAAGGAGCGCAAAGAAGAAGGAGTTCACAAGGCAATAGAAGAGCCGAGACGCCACGCTTCTGCCGACGCCGGAAGATTTTTTTCCTAAGTGTATCATAGAAAGGTTAGACCTCAGGAATTCCCAAGAGAAGATCTCGCTGGTAGAAAGAAGAGAGCTGCTGAATAGAATCTGTTAGGAGATTAGCACGGATTTGGGTCAAATGCCACAAGCGTGCGAGGATCACTTAAAATGGTGAGTGCTGTGTTAGTTTCCAGATTCTCAGAAGTCTCAATTGTCGAATTGCTGATAGTAAGAGTAGTCTTAACAAGTAAAGCTCTCAATGAAGAACTGAGTGAGCCCAGCCGAGCAGTGAAGAGTTGTTAAGGCGCTGTGTTGAGTGAAAATCTCAGACCAAGCCAGCATAGATGTGCAGTTTCAGAGTTTTGTAAGCTGTTACTAGTGAAAGTTAAGCGAAAGCCTTGAAGGGCTCTGAATCTGGCATTGCCTGTTAAGCTGCTTAGACGTGATTTCTGCAAACCACAAACTTGTTCATTCTGTAAACCCTCAACTTGGGCGAAAGCCTGTGTGGAAGTAAGACGCTTTTGTCCTACTTCTGAGAACCTGTTGATTGGTTCAGGTGAACAAGAATTCCCAAGTCAGTTGGGGATTGAGGCCTGTGAAGGCTGCCGGTGTTCAACTTGGAAGGGGACTCGGAGAAATTCAACTGTATATGCGGTTGAAGAGTGGAAGACTCTACTCCTTTGTGGAGCCTGCAGAAGGTTCTGATTCTAGCCAGAGTCCACGAGGAAGTGAGACATCTGAGCATACTAACAACGGTGGAGTGAGCGACTGTCGAGAGACGAGTCTCGTCATATCTCCGCAAGTGGTGAGAACCCGGATAACACACGAGCCATTGCACCTGATTTGGGCAGAGAGCAAGACGTGTGGGGAAGAGGCAGTGAGTCTTAGTCACCGTTCGAAATGGCCGGTGATGATCGGGATGAACATCCTAAGTTCAAGCTGTCTGCAAAGTGTTTTAGCGGACGAACCAGTGGAAATGGTCTCACTTTTGAAGAGTTTGATGAGATCTATTGGGCAAAATTCTTTGAGAAGATTCGGAAGGATTCTTCTTATACGCAATTTGTCGCATTTATAGGCTTGGTTCAGTACTTGGACAAGGATGCCCTGCTGTTATATTGTCAATTTCGGAAGGATGAGGATCTCACTCAAGAATGGGCGTTTGAAGAACAGAAAAGGGCTAGGGATTTGAAAATCCAGAAAGAGGCTGTGAAAGCCCGAATGTCTGCTTTATCTTCAGGAAGAACAGTGACAACTGCACCTGTTGAGAGCATAGACTTAGCTGCACTAACACAAGAATTAACAGAGGCCATGAGGCAACTCACTGAGGGTCAGCAAAGGGCTGCTATTCGAGACGATGATGCCGGCTCTGTCGCAGAGTTGCAAAAAGTGTGTGCAGAACTGTTTGAAAAGATTGCTAATGCTCAGGAACGAGTAACGCGTAGAGCTGTACCTCTTCACGGCCAGCAAGGCGATAGCGCCACGACAGAGGCAAGCCATGCGCAAGCCTTGGCTAGCTATCGTAAGGATGTGGAGGCTGGGAATGACCAGCTAGACCCCGAGCATTGTCTGCGCCGTTTCTTTAAGTTGCTCGAAGCACGATTCCCAGAATCACAGTCTTAAGGTGCACCATTATGTACATTTTGTCCGTCAGAAGAACGAAACATTTATGGAGGTTAAATCCAAATTGGTAGACCTCGCCAAAAAGGCAAAAATATACGAATCCAAAATAGTGACTGACAAGTTTCTGTTGTGCTTGGGCAAGGAAACAGATCGTGAAGTCAGGCCACACCTGTCCGCAAAGCACGGGATTGACTGGGACATCGACGAGGCGGCTGAAATAGCAGGCAATGTCGAAGAAGGTAAAGTGTGGTACAAGGAGGCTTCCAGGACGCTTATGGCTCCTGAGAGGAGGGAGGAATCCTCTCCGCCTAAGGCCAACAGCTCTAATTTTCAATTTAAAAAAAAGAGCGAGTTTTTCAATAAGTTTGCTAAGCATGCCAACACTGCTGAAACAGCAGAGAGCTGTTGGAATTGCGGGAAATCAGGACATCAGAAGAGAGATTGTCCGTATCCAATTGTTAAGCAACTATCTGCTAGCAAGGCGCAGGTATGTGCACATTGCAGCAAGAAGGGACACTCAGAAGATGAGTGCTGGTCTAAGAACCCAAATTTAAAGCCGACATGGGCAAATGCTGCCATGAAAGAGGCAGACAAGGAAAAAAAGAAAGAATAGGGTGGCTCTGGTAATCGGAAGGGTAACCAGAAGTATGAAGCTATGAGTGCAGAAATCGCTGAGTTGAAAGCTCAGTCTGCAGAACTAAATGCGCCCAATGTCTACTATGATGCAGATATTGCAAAAAAGACCGTCTCCAAAGGCGAGAAGCTGATGCCTGAAAAGGCTGTGGATGCAACGGCTGCCGAGCTAGCAGATCACAACCGTCTAGTGCCAAGGAATGCTGGGAAGCTTCCTCAGACTTTCCAAATCACTCTGAATGAAAATGAGATCTCGCAGCTACGACAAGCCAGGCCCAAGATGCGTAAGACATTTAGTTTATCCCTGGAGAAGCTGGAGGCCCTGGTGGAACACCGGATCCAGCATGCTCCTTTGCTTTCTCTCGTTGATTTGCATATCACTTACCCATTCACGGTTGAAGAGGCCGGACATCAGCTGGATATAGTTAAGGAGGGTGCAAATAGCGCATCATTGCCCACCAATTTCAGCACCGTGAGATTGCAAAATAGGAGTGGTGCATTAATTTTCAACAACTGGGCAGGTTCCAACATTCTGTTAGATACAGGTGCACAGCCAGTCATCTTGGGAAAGGGAGCTGTGAAAGCTCTAGGATTGACGGCAAGGGACCTGAAAGAGAGTCCTTTCCAGTTGAGAATTGCCCCAGGACAAGTCTCAAAGTCTTGTGGGATTACCCACAAGCCTGTGAAAATCATAGTAAATCCAGGGAAACCTGAAGAGGCGTCACTATTCATGGAGTGCACAGTGACGGAGGCAGAGAACTATGATGTTCTCTTGGGAACAAAAGCACTGATTCCCTTGGGTATGGTCATTGATCTGCGGAAGCAGAGGGTGACTTACCAGTCAACGAATCGGCAACCGGCAGGAGAAATTCGTGTGAAGATGGTTTGCAAAGGAGAAGCAAACTACGGACTGCTAGACTGCTGCGATAACGACAGGTACCCAGAATGAAAGGGGGAAGGGTGCGGGGAGTGCGCCCATACACACTCACGCACCCTCACCCGCGAGTGGAAGCGTGCACGAGGACCTTTCCTAGTTGCATACACAAGGTGGAGTGGCCTGGTGGTATGCCACCCTTGCAAGAGTTAGAGGGCTACATGAGAGAGGAGTGGAAAAGAACTCACTTTATTAAGAAAAGTCGTGTACAAGATAAGAAGGTTAGACTAGACTAAGCTCCCTCTACTTCCTTGTGCTTCCCATTTATCCTTTAACTCTAAGTGTCCTCTCTAGCAAGGTACTTCCAGAACCTTCTCCTATGGCTCCTTCCATGTACTTGACCTTGCCTAGTTGGACAAGCTAGCACACTCACACGCACACAATCACACTCTAGAATATTCTACTACACAATCCACTAACTCCTCACGGAGTTTCTAGAAATTCCACGATCACTTTGGCACTCTACGTAATTGTACGTACTTTCTGGAACCCTCATGTTTCAATGTCCTACTTTCTGGACTCCAACCGAAATTTTCGTCACTGGACCTGTCCTTGTCACTAAATAGAATCTGTGACATTAAAAACTCACTAAAAACTTCCAAAATTCATAACTATCTCAATACTTGTCCAAATGACTTGAAATAAAGGCCAAAGTTCTTCTAAAATCACACTCTATGCATATAAAATACTAGAAAGAAACAAACTACACTTTCATAACCTTACATCATCCCCCTCCTCAAGATGCGACGTCCTCGGCGCATACTAAGCATAAGTGACGTAATATGAGGAATCGAGCTCACATATACGCTAGAAAAACACATATTCACATATATTATACAAGTTGCAGGTCTTGAACAGGCTCCAGGTTGATACTCATTACTCCAAACTTGCTCCACTTAGTGAAAGCTCCATCGCATACATTGTCTCCACACATGGCGTCTCCTTACACAAGTGCATCTTCTCTTCAACTCCTTCGTCTTGGAATAGGCCAATATCTTCATAAGGGCTGTAACATACTCCCTCCATCAACTCCACATACTTCAAAGCTGGATCCAAGGCATAATAGTCCGCCAAATCGCCAAAATACTCATTTTTCGCCCTCTTGGACAAGTGGCAGCTCCTCGTCGCGCCATGTGGCTTACTCGTGGTGCTCTTATAATTTTGACCAGATTACATCATGAACCTAAGTCCACTATGTTCCTGAACCTTCTGGTACCCTTAGCTACCTCTAGCTCTAAGCCATACTCCTTGTAGAGGTATTGCACTCTCTCACTCGTGTGCGTGACTCGTGGTGACCTCTCAAGACGCCAAGTGGCACCCCCCTGACTTTTTTTGACATTTTTAGCCTGAAAGTTGTGTAATCTACATAATATCTCCCCTTTGAACTCACTGGTATGCTTTGTTTCTCCTGATTCCAAGCCTAAGACCATGATACCAGATTGCGCCTTGCCTCACACATGTGGCTCGCACGGCAGTCCAGCAGACCGCCATGTGGCACTGTCAGGACTTAAATTAATATTTTTATAAAAAAAATTACTTTTTCTGAATCTCAACCCATAGGACTACCTCTCCACAAAATTTCAGAGTCTGAATCAAAGTCTAACACTCAAATGAGATCGTCACTTTGTGCCTCATGCTCGTAGGACGCACACGCGCGCAACATGGATAAAGCTCCCGCGCCTACAAATGGCACATGCTTAAACCCCTGATTCTGAAACTTGACTATGACTCAAGGAAGGCCTCATACTAGGCCTCTCACATCATGTAGGACTTCTAGTGAAAATATTACCCACTCTCTCCTAAGTAGGCAAAAAGTAGCCAAAATCTGCCAACTTTAAACCTCGCGCTCGCCTACCCGTAAAACCCTCAAACATAGACAGATTTGAGTATCTTCCAAGCTCTTGCTCTCAAACTTCTTTCCACTTCACATCTCTTAGTTACAACTGAACTCATGGGACTGGTTTGACCTTGCTTACAAGCACTATAAACAACTATAACACTCCCCCCCCTCATCATGAAGGTAAGGCGCTTACCACTCGAGTGTCCAAGTCCAGATTTTACGCCTCTCTCGTGCTTGCTTGTATAGGCGCTGATTCTCCTAGCTTCATGTCCAGGTCTTTGTCATATATCTCCATCTTAGGCAGGACATATCAGCCCCATAACACTTGGTCTCCTCCTCATAGGTCCATATCCATAAAGTCGTAGTCTCCATCAAGCGACGATAGTAATCTTCACAAGGCATGAGCGCGTAGTCTCGCTCGTGGTGCACCAAACTCCATCATAGTCTTCTCCTTGGCTAGATGCTCACTCCCACATACCTCTGGCTCTTCTTGAAGGTCAGCCTTCACACAAGGCTCCAAGAAACACATCTGGAACGCCTCCAAGAGCTCCATAACTTGGGCATACGCACATACTCTTAGTGCTTGCACCTCATCTTGTGCACGCACACACGTCGTCTTGCAAGCGGGCTTCTCTTGAGCTCACTTTCTAGGAGCTCCTCCACTTGAGCAGTTGGGGTCTGCTCTATATATGAGCAAGGGGATCATACACCTCTACTTGCTCCACCGGCGATGTACATTCGCCAAGGTTGTTAGGAGGCACGCTTGCTCCGTGTGATGACCGGGCCAAGGTCACCAAAACAAGCGCTTCTCCTTCACCTTCACCTTCCCGCGTCGCTTCTTTGCTAGCGGGCTGAAGATAGCTACTTGTGGTCATATCTACCTCCACCTATTTCACTATCCTCACTTGACCATACTCCTCCTCGGTCTTCACTTGACCCGTGCACTAAAGCACTAGAGGATAGGCTACTCTCTTTGTGCAACTCCTTCCACATGCTTAGCTTCTTGAGTGCACTCTAGCCTTGGTCACCCCAATGACACTTCTTACTACTAAACCCAGCTTGCCTTGGTGCTCTACTTTCACATGAAGAGCTTCCATAGATGCACCAAAATCTGCCCCTTAACTATGCCATCACACAACTAATGGCACACACGCTTCAAGTGGGAGACATCTCTTGCACTAGCCCTCTTGCACCAACTTCATACCTTGCTTCTTCTTCCACACCATAGGCTTGTCTTCATCATAGTTCTCAACTCCATATACTCCGTAGTACTCTCCTCCATAAGAAAAGAGAAATCTGAACTTGAAAGGCTCCATCTCCATCTCTCCTCTTTGAAGAAAAATCTCGAATACTTCTTCTTCTTGCTCCAAGCCTTCTCCACGGTGCTTCTCTTCACTTGAGGCTTCTTCTATCTCCATACAAGGTACCAAGCTCCATCATGGCTGGCCTCAAATAACCAGTGGCTACATAGGAGTGATGCAAGGCAACCCAAATCTGGCCACATACTTGGCCAACTTGGTGCAACACCCCGGTGCACCCTCTCTTGAGCTCCTCATGAGCTCCTCTTGAGCTTGCGAGTGCTATGCCCGCCAAAGCTCCTAGACTTGCAAGTACACATGCTTGCTAAGTCCCTGGTTGCCTACCCTTAAAATCTGCTCCACCTTCATTGAAGATTTGAAATAAAGATGGGCACACACTCCTTTCTAGCCACTATCACCTCTATGCTAAGCCCCCTCGTCAAAGAAAGAGCTTAACACTAAAGAGCTTGCATCTTCAAGGAAAAATCCAGCCGTGTGAACTCCAGATTTTCTTCATGCTCATATGTCTCCATACTCAAGCAAAGGCTGCTCTATATTACTTATATCACTACCATGCTTGGGCAACCTTCTTATACTACAAAGAAGACGTACAACAATCTGGTTGCATCCAAGTTGACACTTCTTGGAGCACCTCCCTCTTCCATCTCCTCCCTCCTTCAAGAGAGTGAGATGCTAGCTTGCATCAACGTCTTCATGGCTGCCCTTAGCAACTTATAAATCATCCTTGCTTCTCCTCTCTACCCTCTCTACACTCCTACAAGCATCACCAACCAAAGCTCCCTCCTCCAAATGAAGCAACTAGGTAGCTCCGATACCATGTGAAAGGGGGAAGGGTGCGGGGAGTGCGCCCATACACACTCACGCACCCTCACCCGCGAGTGGAAGCGTGCACGAGGACCTTTCCTAGTTGCATACACAAGGTGGAGTGGCCTGGTGGTATGCCACCCTTGCAAGAGTTAGAGGGCTACATGAGAGAGGAGTGGAAAAGAACTCACTTTATTAAGAAAAGTCGTGTACAAGATAAGAAGGTTAGACTAGACTAAGCCCCCTCTACTTCCTTGTGCTTCCCATTTATCCTTTAACTCTAAGTGTCCTCTCTAGCAAGGTACCTCCAGAACCTTCTCCTATGGCTCCTTCCATGTACTTGACCTTGCCTAGTTGGACAAGCTAGCACACTCACACGCACACAATCACACTCTAGAATATTCTACTACACAATCCACTAACTCCTCACGGAGTTTCTAGAAATTCCACGATCACTTTGGCACTCTACGTAATTGTACGTACTTTCTGGAACCCTCATGTTTCAATGTCCTACTTTCTGGACTCCAACCGAAATTTTCGTCACTGGACCTGTCCTTGTCACTAAATAGAATCTGTGACATTAAAAACTCACTAAAAACTTCCAAAATTCATAACTATCTCAATACTTGTCCAAATGACTTGAAATAAAGGCCAAAGTTCTTCTAAAATCACACTCTATGCATATAAAATACTAGAAAGAAACAAACTACACTTTCATAACCTTACACAGAAGCCTGCGACAACATCATGAAGCAAGAAGAGGAAGATTATACGAGCATCAACATGCCAACACCCTTGGTATGGCAACCTCGGATCATGGAGCAGCTAGAAATCGTGAGTAATAGGGACTGCGGCCCGCAAGAGTTGCTGCCAGTACCCTACCCAGTTACCTCCACTGCAATTCTGATGCCTGGAGTTGAGCCGTTGCCGCAAGGCATTGTCAGGATGGAAGATCCTTTTCGCAAAAGGGGAGTAGTGGTGTTGGAATTATTTGCCGGACTTGGGTTTGGGACCATATCATTGATCCAGCAAGGAATACAGGTGGCCAAAGTCCTGTATGTGGACAATGATGACCACGCTTTTCTAACATTCAGAGAAGTCATGAGTCAGTTGCGGCAAATGCATCATTTTAAAGGGTTGGTGCCCGCATATATCAATATTGAGCGCATCGTCGGAGGCAGCATCATTGATGTGAAGCCTAAAGGCCTGTATGGCTACAGGATTGACTGGATTTTTGCTGAATTTCCTTATCAACCGTTTTCTCAAGCTGGAAACAGGAGGGGATTCAGTGATCCACGAGGACAACACTGGGGATGGATGGTGAAAATCATCAGCATGCTGAGGGAACGACAGCACTACTACCCACCAGTGTTTGTGATTGAGAATGTGCATCCAGGAATGGACTACAAGCAGATGAAGCCGGGAGAACCATGGCTGATTTTCGACTCCACTTTGGGCCATCATGTGCTAATCAACGACGCCAAGCACGGAGGATTATCCCATAGGGCCAGAATATTTTGGACCAACGGCATGTCTATTGAGGTCCTGAGAGAGATGGAGGACGTTACACGGCGATCACCGACGGCATTGACAGTGGAAGAGGCGCTGGCGGTACATACCAGACCAGTGACTAGGAGGGATTCCTATCCACAGTGTGTCATCAACAAACCAGGTCATCCAAGGGTGGTACTGCCAACCTTCACTGCATATCCAAGATCCCGAGCCTTCATATGAGGTGGACCAGGAATGGTCAAAGACATGCATGAAAGAGATGTCGTTTAGAGAGAGCCTACGGCGGTGAAGAAGGACAAATGCCTTGGAATAACCGACACCATAGCTTGGCATATAGCCGGTGGTGTAGGGTCAGATGAAGCTGCAAAGATTTTCGGCAACATGATTGGGCAGCATTCTATGAATTCGCGGGTGGAAACAATCATGACGTGGCAGCAGTTGACCTTCACTGACAAGCCTATGCCGAGGCCAAGACCAGTGACAATTGGGGTCCATGTGGTGCCAACATCTGATTAGAGGGCTATCAGGACGGCACATCAGCAACAAGAAGAATACGGTGTGCAAAGAGACGCAGCGGAAGCTGCTAGAGACTGAGCATTCAAAAAAATTAGGGTGGCTGAATTGATGAGATGCCAGGATCTGTTGTATCGGATCGATAACCGGAGCATTGAATTACAAGCACCTCTGGAAAGAGAGGATACACCCATGGGAGACCAGGCGCCTGAGCAGACAACGCCGCTGCCAAGCGCAGAAGACGGTACGCAGGACACCCCGGCATCTGTGAGAAACGCCACTCACAGTCAAATATTTGGGAGCCCACCTTCCAGAGCCACGACATCAAGGCGTGAGGAGACTCCAAAAGATGGCAGATCAGGATATGATACCCACCTCAGCCCAAGAGCAGCTGGGCGCGGAGACTACTAGCAGGAAAGCTCAAGTAGCTGGGAAGCTAACCAAAAGTATCTATCGTCTTCACCAGAGCAAGCGCCGTTACAAGATGTAATGAATCAGTATATTGGTTGATATAATATTCATTTAAATATAACAATTACATAAGTTCAGCCTGCTGAACTCTAGTTAATAATCAGTCTGCTGGACTTTATATTTAATATCAGTTTCATGACTCAGCCGGAAGCAACAGGCTGAAGTCAGCTTAAGTCAGCTTGCTGACACATTCTTTGACAGCCAGCTGACTTCCGTACTCGGTAGCAGCGAACTGCCTCGATATGCATCTAAGTGTAGTATGCTAGATGAATGGCCAGATGACATCCCTATGATGGATGGCTATTCGGGATGATGGGAGATGGCGGTGGATTTGGTTAACCGAGGTCCTACCAACGTGGTTAACTCCCGTGTAGGCGGTGCCATCGCACTGGCCGTTGAACAGTAAACTCATTCCATGTACATATGCTAGGCATTGCTCTCGAGTTCGGCATTCAAAAACGAGGCCAACTCTCTTGTACAGCTTACTGAGAGAGATCTGAATCCAAGGCGAGAAGCCATTGATACGCACTGTCTTCTAACCTTGCTTATGTAGGAGTTTACTGATTGCATTATTGATGCTAGTTTACTCGCATTTGACTTACAAGTGTTGTTCACTGCTAGTCTGTTGTCCTTTTGCCGTTTAACCAGTTAACGGAAAATCCATTAAGATTACTTGCTGATATAAAGATCTTTATTAATTGTTAATCGCTTTTTTGGTAAGTCGATTCATTTCACAAGACATGTCAGAAGAGTCTGAGAAGAAGACCCCTGAGCCAACGCCTGAAGAAATTGGATAATATTTAAACCAAGTATTAGTGCGAGAACGTCAGTGCAATATTGGTGAATGGGCTGAAGAGAGTAGGCAGAATTCAGGAGATTCTGGAGGGTCTGCAGAGACCATATGCCTCGAAGTGATATTTGAAGAACGCCAGGAGGAGTTGGACAAGAAATTGTCTACAACACTTGCCTTGATGAGCCCAGAGCCGCAGGCTTAGGGGCAACAGCAGGGTTCAGCTAGTCAGACAGCTGAATCCATTATAAGGCAGATCATGGAGCAGCTGCTGAAAGCAGACGCTTGACAGCACAAGGAAAAAGAAGTGGCTAAGGCAGCAAGCACGCTGCAATCAGCCATTGTCAACTTGGCGAAGCTCAACACAGATAATGATGAAGAGCCACCACCACTTGGAGTGGAGAAGTCAATTGAAGATGAGGCAGAGATGCCAGACCTTCCAGGGTTCGACCTGCCGTCAGTCACCAATGAAGAGGAGATTTAGGAAGAAATTCCACGTTTCCTGACCCCAGAGTTGAATCTGTTGGAGCTACAAGAGCTCAGGAAGAATGATTGGGTGGCCGACCTCTTGATAATGGAGGGGCCCAGCCCATCAGATCTACATAACGATCTGAGGTCGCCTACACCCAGCACCCCAATCGCCAGTTTTCCAGCACCAGAAGCTACCCCCCATCAGCTACAACTGCCGTAGGAAGTGGCTGCCTGTACCGCTAAGGTGGAACCAATACAAGGTAATCCTCGCGGTCGCACAAGCAGACCAAGAAAGGTGGCTTGGGAAGGGAATGCACCCTTCAGGCGGATGCTGATGCGTTATCTCAAGTATACGGGACAGCTCAGAGAGAAGGGGTTTCAAAAGGAACCATGGCTCCTCCTCCGCAACCTACCCTGGAGATTTTGCAGAGAGAAGGAGAGGATGGCTTGATTTGCAAAGCCATGGCACTGGGAATTCACATTCCCATGGTGCGCCCCTCATCCACTGGAACGTGGGAGAAGGACAATTCAGCTCCTAGGACACCTGTAGTGTCTGAAAGGGAATTGGTAGAGCTGAGAAGCACCATAAGCCGCTTGACAGCAGAAAATGCTGTGTACGCACAACTAGCTGCGGCTCATAGATCGCAGACTATGACACAAACATGGACGGTTACGCCACCAGCCAGGGAGGAGATTGGCACAACCGTTGCGCGCATAGCCACCATTGAGCGCGAATGGGGTTGGACAATCGACCCCAGAGCAGATCCAGCAGGGTGGCCTTTGCCAAACCCGCCCCCGTTACGTGAAGAGGGAGGAACAGGGACCAGCTGGACTGCAACAGATGAAGAAAGGTTCTTGAGGCAGCCCATTTGGAGGCGTCTGACATATCCCCCTCAACACGAGAGGCGACGATCCATCGGAAAAGGTAAAAAGCCTAAGAAGCAAGCCGCCGAGCCTAAATCAGCGGAGGAGCAAGCTATGAAACCTGCCACTCCACCTCCTAACAATCAGGCAGAAAAGACTGAAGGCCAGGATGAGGACGAAAAGCCCCCACTTGAACCCAAAGAGTAGCAACTACTGGATGCCTGTGTTGGGAAAAAGCAGCCGGAAACTGAGGTTTTCACCATTGGAAAAATGGTCTCAGCCCAACAGAGAGCACAAGTAGAAAGGCAGCTAAAAAAGCACTTCAAGGTGTTTGCTTTTACCAAGGAGGAGATTTAGAACCATTGCCAGTGTGTGAGATCACACTAACTACTGATAACCCAGTCAGACTTGGGCCGCATAAGCTCAATCAGACCAAATGGGACTGTGTGGAGAAAACTTGCCAAGAGCTGCACAAGCTCGGCATGATTGAGAAATCCACCTCAGTACATGGATTCCCACAATACTAGTTGCGAAGAAGGACAAGACTGGCAATTATACAGCCACTCGTATGTGTGGAGATTACAGACGACTGAATCTTCACACGGAGCCAGACAGCTATGTGATGCCTACACCAGAGTGGATCTTTGCGATTGCTACCATCGGGAAGGTGGTCAGCATCATTGATCTACGTCAAGGCTTCAACCAAATCCTTGTGAAAACACAAGATCGAGGTAAGACCGCTTTCTGGGCTCAAAGGGAACTTTGGCAATGGACGGTAATGCCGTTTGGGTTAAAAAATGCCCAGCCATCTTTCAGAGGACTATGGATAAAGTGCTGGAGGGGCTGGATTTTGCAAAACCATACATTGATGATGTAGTGGTGTTCAGCAAGTCCATAGAAGAGCACCTCGAGCACTTGGAACAAGTGTTCCAACGCCTGAAGAAATTCCAGATGACGCTGCACCCTGGAAAGTGCAGATTCTTTGAGGCACATGTGCCTTACTTAGAACATGAGATTGGGAACAATGCTATGTCCCCTCAGGCTGTAAAGACTAAAGCCATTTACAAGATACCTGCACCGGTGGATGTGTCTAAGTTGAAAGCTCTGTTAGGGCTAAGCGGATACTATCGTAAATTTGTGAAGGACTATAGCAAAATTGCTAAACCCTCGACAAAACTCCTAAAAAAGGACGTACCTTTTGTGTGGACGAAAGCCCAGGAGAAGGCCATGAACGAGCTTAAGGAGCGGCTGGTAACGGCCTTAGTCTTGCAAACGCCCGACTACTCCAAGCCGTTCAATTTACACATTGATTGAAGTCGTGTGGGGATCGGCGCAGTACTCACTCACGCTGCAAGTTCTAGAGAGGAGTACGTCATTGCCTATGCCTCGCGCTCTAACAACCGAGCGGAGAGCAATTACTTGTCCTACGAAGGAGAGCTGCTGGCAATGGTTTGGGCTGTCGCACATTTCAGAGAGTATCTATGGGAAAGATCCTTCACGCTGATCACAGATCACTCGCCATTGCTTTGGCTGATGAAGAATGGAGACCTCACTGGTAAATTGGCTCGCTGGGCTCTTAAGCTCCAGGAGTACCAGATGACAGTGATACATCGAGCAGGTATTCTCAACAACGACGCCGATGGACTCAACAGGAACTCGGACCCATCCGCAGACGACAGAACAAGAGCTCGAGAAGACGAAGATCCGAACAGCCCATCAAAATTGGCAGCCTGCCTGGCCGAAATAGCTAGAATGGTAGCGTTAGGAGAAGCTGAGCCTCTACCCCTGTTCAATCCAGAGATCTGGAAAGATCAAGCACTATGCATTGGCTGAAGATGGGAGTCCACATGGAAGGATTATCGGTGAAAGAGAAGGACCATGTGAGCCATTGAGCTAAAAAGTTTTGCTGGAAACGCAATAACCTCTCCAAGATTGAAGAAACTGGTCAGGAGAAGTTGGTGTCAGAACCCACCCAAAGGCGAGCTCTGGTGCAGGAAGTGCACAAGAATACTGGACACTGTGGTGTCAAGAAGACATGCAGTCTTCTGGAGCTGTCTTACTGGTGGAGGGGCATGAAGCAGCAGTGTGAGGATGTGAACAAGGCCTGCAAAAGCTGCGATCGCGTCAAGGCCGATTTTACGCAGCAACACCCACACCTGCAACCTCTGCCAATCATGGGCCTAGGCTACCGATGGAGCTGCGATCTCGCAAGTGAGCTACCGCTGTCCAAGCGAGGTAACAAGTACATTATGGTCATGATTGAGCATTTCTCTAAGTGGATAGAGGTTGTACCTCTAACTGCTAAGGAAAGCTTGGGGACCGCGGAAGTGCTCCTCAACGGTGTGATTGTACGTCATGGAGCTCCAGCAGAAGTGCTGACAGACCAAGGGTCTGAGTTCCAAGGATCTTTTCAGGAACTCTTGGACAGATGCTTCATTGACCATCGCACTACGTCTAGAGATCACCCACAAGCAGATGGTCTAGCAGAACGGATGGTGCAAACCATTAACGCAAATTTTGCCTTGAGCATGGTAAGCGTGATTGGGATCTGGCCTTGCCATGGCTGGTTATGGGTTACAGATTTAGCAAGCAAGCTGCTTTGGCGAATTACTTGCCTTATCAAATTTTGTTTGGCGGAAGTCCAATTGTGCCCAGCAGCATCAAGCAGGAGATTGAGCAGGTAAAAGTCCTGGACAACCCTGATGAACTGCTAAAGGTCATGGTACGCCGCAAGGTGTTATTTGAGCACATGATGCCTGCTGCCCTGGACAATCTGAAAACTGCACAGAAAAGAGACACGCAGCGTTACGCCAGGACGCGAGACGGGAGCTACCGCCTGCAAATGACGTAGATCCAGGAAGGAGACTTCGTCTACCGCAAGCGCCAGACCAAGGCCGCCATTGACACCAGTTCAGGTGCAGTGATCTTACGCGTGAAACATGCGTTCGACAATGGTGTGTTGGAACTGGAAGGTTCTGATGGTAAGACCATGAGAGATCACGTGCAGAACTGCTCGCTGTGCCACCTAATATCGATCCTACGGTTAAGACTGTGCTCGAGGAATTGGTGCCAGTCACGCCTTGTGCCAGCTGCAAAATGCGGGATGATCAAGAAACAATGGTAACTTGTGATAAGTGTAGTGCCCGTTGACACACCTTCTGCATTGGTGAAGAGGAGATTATGGCAGGACAACGGGAATGTCCTGACTGCCTTCCTAAAAATCCCAGTCACAAAGCCAGGAGATAAAGGCTTTCAGCGGAAAGGCAAGGACGCCTCAGCTGAAAGGGAGGAGTGTAAGGGAAGCTGAGGATGAGATAACTTTTTGAAAATTTCTACTAATTGTTGGTAGTGTAGTGATTTGAGTTATTATATATTAGTATGCATATATTTTAATGTTTTCAAATATATTTGGAGTGGTATTGTGTGGAGTCAAGTGTGAATAGGTACTCTAGTAACTTGGTTCATGTCCTTTGTACCTTCCAAGGCATTTTCGAAGTTAGAGGAAAGACCAAGAAGAACTCCATGTGGCAAAAGTCAGATGTGCCATTTTTAGGTCAAAAGGACATGTGTACATTATTCTAGAAAGAGGTGGCAAGTTTTGGGATGTGTTGGGTGCCAACACATCAACATACACCTTCCTAGAAATTACTTATGTAGCAAGTATATAAACAAGAGCTAGAACATAGAAAGACATTCCAGAATCACTCTTGTACTTGCCAAAATCCAGAAATATATTAACTTTCAAGAAGCCATCTCTCTTTCAAGAAGCTACCACTTGTGTTCAAAGATCCTTGTCTTGAATAGATAAAGTATTCTGTTTTACTAAGTACTTTATCTATCTGTTTCACTACAGTGGTATCGGAGCTAGGCACTTTGGTAGCACAAGAAGATGGCCGATCCTCAAGACCAACAGCAAGCTTTTGAAGGAAGCCCTTCCTCTCCAAGACACCCTCCTCCAGCGCCGATGGGAGAGCCCACTCAAGAAAATCTGCAACAACAAGAAGCACCACAAGTAGGAGCACACCCTCCTCCAGCGTCCATGGAACCCTAAACCCTAAACCTTACACAACAACAAGAAGCACCACAAGGAGGAGCACCCCCTCCNTGCCAAGGTGTGTGCACCGCTCACGGACATGTTGAAGAAGCAGGAGAAGTGGCTATGGGGTGACAAGGAGCAGCAAGCCTTCGAGAAGATTAAAGTGCTGTTAACACAGGCACCTGTGTTGGCAATTGCCAGTCCAGAGCTTCCTTTCACCATCATCACGGACGCATCAAACTTTGCAGTGGGAGCCATTCTTCTCCAGGACCAGGGCAAAGGATTGCAGCCTGTGGCATATGAGAGCAGGAAGTTGAGTCCTGCTGAGCAGAACTATGCAGCACACGAGCGGGAGATGTTGGCTATTATCCAGGCTTTGAGGATTTGGCGATGTTATGTGGACGGCCGGAAGGTGTTCATCAAGACCGACCACAAGAGCTTGGAGAAGTTTATGACGCAGCCAACGTTGACACCAAGACAGGCAAGGTGGATGGAGTTTCTGCAACAGTTCGACCACAAGATTGAGTACTTACCTGGGAAGATCAACCCTGCAGACGCTTTATCCAGGAGGTGTGACCTTGCAGCTGTCTCAGTCATCAAGGAGAATATGGACTTCAAGGAGAAGCTTCAGAGAGGTTATGAGGAGGACCCAGAGTTTGCTGATGGTGGAGCAGCTGAGTCCAACTCGAGTATGCAGAAGAAGGACGGCATATGGTATTATGGTGATTCCAAGAGAGTGGTGGTACCTGACATCAAGGAGCTACGAGACTTACTACTTGCGGAGCATCATGACTGCTTATATGCTGGACACTTTGGAAGCGAGAAGACGGCAAGCGTGCTGAAGCGGGAATACTACTGGAGAAATATGGACAAGGACATCGAGGAGTGGATCAGGAGTTGCGATGCGTGCCAGAGAAACAAGACACCAAATCAAAAGAAGGGAGGTACATTGCGGCCCCTGCCTATTCCAGAGTATCCTTGGGAGCAGATTGCTATGGACTTCATCACATCGTTACCAGTCAGTGGTCAAGGGCACGATGCAGTATGGGTAGTGTCTGACAGACTCAGCAAGATGGCTCACTTCATTCCCATGAAGGAGACTTCTACGGCAGCAGATGTGGCACGGCTATTCTTTGATCATATTTTTAGGCTACATGGGTTGCCGAAGGTGATTGTTTCAGATCGAGATCCAAGGTTTACTAGCAACTTTTGGCGGTCATTGTTTACTTTGATGGGGACCAAGCTGAGTATGAGCACTTCCTATCACCCTCAGACAGATGGGCAGAGTGAGAGGCTCAACAGAACTCTGCAAGAGGTGCTCAGGAGTTTCACTATGGAAGACCCTTCAGAGTGGGACAAGAAGCTACCAGGGTTGGAGTTTGCCTACAACAACAGCATGCAGGGATCGACCAAGCAGTCACCATTCGCTATGGTTTATGGGAGAGAAGTATATCATCCAGGGAACATCTTGTTGGAGAAGGCCAAGGAGACTCAGGTTCCTACTACACAAGCTTTTATGGAGCAGATGGCCAAGACTTGGGATATGGCGAAGACGTGTATTCGGAAGGCACAGGAAGAGCAGGTCAAGCATGCTAACAAGCACAGGAGGGAAGTGACATTCCATGTGGGCGACAAAGTACTCTTGTCCACAGAGAACCTACCTTTCACAGGCAAGAGGAAACTGCGGGCACGGTTTACAGGTCCCTTTGAAGTGCTCAAGCAGGTGAATCTAGTGACCTACAAGTTGGAACTTCCTCCAGGCTGGCGTATCCATGATGTGTTCCATGTCAGTTGTCTACGGCCATACGTTGACCCGAATGAAGGACATCCAGGACGACTACCTACACCGCCACCACCGGTCGAGATCGATGATGTATTGGAGTATGAAGTGGAGGCGATTGTCGGCGATCGACGAGTCAAGCGAGGTCAACGATTTGTCCAAGAGTATCTGGTCAAGTGGAAAGGCTACCATGCGGACGACAACACTTGGGAGCCAGAGGCCAACTTGACTCATTGTAAGAGTAAGTTGAGACGTTATCTGCAGAATGCGTCGAGGACGTCGCATCTTGAGGAGGGGGATGATGTAAGGTCATAGGTTTATAAAGTGCATTTTTGAGTTTCATGAAAGTATGTTTTGATTGTATAGTAGTGTAGAGTGCATTTTTGTGGTCATTTTGATATAAAGTTCATCAAATTTGGTCAAGTATTGAGAGAGTTATGGATTTCCGAAGTTTAATTAGTTTTGAGGTCGGTTGACGACTGTCCTTAATTCGCGGTGAGCGCGACCGTCGGATTGACCGACAGCGTCGAGCGATCTGGCCCGTTAGAATGAACTCGAACCTTCACGTAAGTTCGGCTGACGCGGAGTGCCGACTAGGTCGATTTACCTAGAAGTTTCGGTTTAGCCTAGCGCGTCTAAGATAGAATATTCTAGTAATGTCGATGCATGTATGTGGACGTCAATTCGGCCCGACACGTCAGATTAGACTAATCTGGCTTACTCACGAATATTCTGGAGGGGACGATTTGACGAACACTTAGGAAAATCCGTAGCTTCCTCCTAGGGGGAGCACTTAGGCAGAAAATTATAAATAGGCATAACTTCTTTGTTTCTTATCAGTTTTCACTTCTGTAAATTTCTACGGGTTTGTAATGACAAGGCCTTTCATCCTACATCATTTGTGAGCAGTTTCCTGCTACTCAAAATGTTAAGTAATTTTCCTAAGCTTTGTTAGTGACATGCCGCTGCACACTCTAGTATGATGGCAACTAGTTCCTTTCCTCGTGAGTCACTACGCTTCCACTAGGGCACTCTGCCCCTTTCAT
>WELA01009454.1:25619-50899 GCA_009602735.1 Mesotaenium endlicherianum | reverse complement strand
AGTCTAATCTGACGTGTCGGGCCGAATTGACGTCCACATACATGCATCGACATTACTAGAATATTCTATCTTAGACGCGCTAGGCTAAACCGAAACTTCTAGGTAAATCGACCTAGTCGGCACTCCGCGTCAGCCGAACTTACGTGAAGGTTCGAGTTCATTCTAACGGGCCAGATCGCTCGACGCTGTCGGTCAATCCGACGGTCGCGCTCACCGCGAATTAAGGACAGTCGTCAACCGACCTCAAAACTAATTGAACTTCGGAAATCCATAACTCTCTCAATACTTGACCAAATTCGATGAACTTTATATCAAAATGACCACAAAAATGCACTCTACTTTACTATACAATCAAAACATACTTTCCTGATACTCAAAAATGCACTTCATAAACCTATGACCTTACATACCACCCCAAGACCCACTTCACGAGAAGGCAACACGCCAAGTGAGGTGGAGACCCCCGTTGAAGACGACGTTCCAGTCCCAATGAGTTTGAGAGGTTACCTTGGAGGAGAGAAGGTCCACATCTTGGTGGATAGCGGAGCTCAAGGCAACTTCATTGCTGCAGATTTTGCCACCAAGCACGGTATTACTATGCGAACTCTTGACCACGACGAGGAGATTATGATGCCCGATGGATTCTCCTATACTACCCCTTCCAAGAAGACGTACCCCTTGGCACTCTCTATCAAGTCCTTCAAGGATAGAGTAGTGTTCTCCCCCATGCAATTGGGCAAGTACGACGTCATCCTAGGGACGCCTTGGTTGACCAAGCACAACCCCCAAGTTGATTGGAGGACCGGTACTATCAAGATCAAGAATGACATCACTTCAAGAATCTGTATTTTGCGCGCAATCCAGAATATCCAGACCCAAGACATCCAGAAGCCGGCACACGAGATACTATTGTCCGCCCTCCAACTCAAGAGACTTGTGAGGAAGGGACACGAGCTTCTTTTGGCCTTGATCACGCCAAAAGACATCAAGAAAGACATCGAGAGTCAAGAAGGCAGCCCCGTTCCCAAGGAGATACAAGAAGTCTTTGAGGACTACAAAGAAGTGTTCTCCCCGGAATTGCCCAAGGGCCTACCCCCCAAAAGATTCGTAGACCACAAGATAGAGTTGGAGCCCGGAAGCAAGCCCATCTCTCGGCCTACGTTCAAAATGTCATACACGGAGCTAGACGAAGTCAAGAAGCAAATCAAGGAGCTACTGGAGCATGGCTTCATTCGACCTAGCAAGTCGCCATTTGGAGCCCCGGTGCTATTTGTCAAGAAGAAAGATGGTACCTTGAGGATGTGTGTGGACTATCGCGCCCTCAACAAGATCACCATCAAGAATCGATACCCGCTGCCGCGCATGGATGAGCTCATGGACCGGCTGGTTGGAGCCAAGTACTTCACGAAGATTGACTTACGGAGCGGCTACCACCAGATTCGCATCGCAGAACCGGACATAGAGAAGACGGCATTCAGGACAAGATATGGACATTTTGAGTTCATGGTCCTGCCATTTGGACTCACCAACGCGCCAGCAACTTTCATGACTATGATGAACACCATATTTCAGCCCATGTTGGACAGATTTGTGGTGGTATTCATCGATGACATCCTTATCTACAGCAAGACCCTTGAAGAGCATGCGAGACACTTGAAAGAAGTCCTTGAAGTATTGAAGCAAAACAAGCTGTTTGCGAAGGAGTCAAAATGCGAGTTTGCCAAACAAGAAGTGGAGTTCCTAGGTCTCCACGTGACTGCTGATGGCATCAAGATAGACCCCAAGAAGACCACGGTGGTGGAGGAATGGCCAACCCCCACGACCAAGAAAGAACTCCAGTCATTCTTGGGATTTGCCAATTGGTACAGAAAATTCATCCAAGGCTTCTCGCACATAGCAGCCCCCCTGACAGATCTACTCAAGAAGGACAGGCTATATACATGGACCGAGAAAGAGGAAGAGGCATTTCAAGAGTTAAAGCGAAGATTGACCACATCCCCGGTGCTCACACTCCCAAGTCCAAACCCAGATTGGCCCTTCCACGTCATCACCGATGCATCTTCCTATGCAATAGGAGCAATCCTGCTTCAAGACCAAGGCAAGGGACTGCAGCCCATCGCCTACGAGTCAAGGAAGCTAAATCCAGCCGAGCAAAATTATACAACCACGGAGCGAGAGGCATTGGCGATTGTACATGCCTTGAAGGTTTGGCGCTGCTACGTTGAAGGACGCAAAGTACTGGTCACCACGGACCACGAGGCGTTAAAGCACCTCCAAACGCAGCCGTATCTCTCAAGGAGACAAGCAAGATGGAGCGGATACTTGCAACAATACAACATCACGATTCAGTACCAGCCCGGCAAGACAAACCCGGCTGACCCCCTCTCAAGACTGCAATTAAATGCAGTGATGGTATCCCTGAAGACAGATCTGGAAGCTCGATTTTCAGCCGCCTATGAAAGAGACCCTTACTACAAGAACGGAGAAGCAGCCTTGGACCCATGCAAGAAGCAAGAAGGCAATTATTGGGTGAGGCAAGATACGGGCCAGAGATGTGTTCCTAATGACTTAGACCTCCGGCTCTTGCTTCTACGAGAAGCACACGACAACCCTCTTGGAGGACACTTTGGAATCCTAAGGACCACGGGCGTTCTAGCTAGGACTTATTGTTGGCCAGGCATGTCTAAGCAAGTCAAGGAGTACTGCAGGAGCTGTGACACATGCCAAAGAATCAAGCCATCATCGCAAAAGGCGGGAGGACTCCTCCAACCACTACCAATCCCCGAAAGACAATGGACGGACATCTCAATGGACCTTATCGTGGACTTGCCCGTGACACCTCGAGGCCATAATGCAATACTCACGGCGGTGGACAGACTTACCAAGATGGCTCATTTTATTCCCACGACGACTAAGGCTACAGCACCACAACTTGCAAGACTCATCTTTGACAACATCTTCCGACTCCATGGACTACCATCAAGAATTGTGTCAGATAGAGATCCAAGATTCACAAGCCATTTCTGGAAAAATCTCTTCAAGAACTTGGGTACATCGCTGGATATGTCTACTGCCTACCACCCACAATCAGATGGGCAAACCGAGCGTATGAATCGTACCCTAAAGACCTCTCTAAAGGCCTACGTGTCTACCCTCGAGCAAGACTGGGACATGTACTTGACCCCCCTCGAGTTTGCCTACAACAACACTACGCAGGCCTCTACCCAAGAGTCCCCATTCTTCCTCAACTATGGCTTCCATCCGACCACGCCACTGAGCTTCACGGCTGGCCATGATGAAGTACCTGCAGCCACAGATTTTATGGAGACATTAGAAGCAGCCCTTACAGCAGCGAAGAAAGCTCTACAACACGCGCAAGATGCTCAAGCAAGAGTGGCGAACAGATCCAGAAGAGAAATTACGTACAGAGTGGGTGACAACGTGTTACTATCATCCAAGAACATTTCCCTGAACAACAGGCCTGCCGGCAGCAAGTTCTCTCCCAAGTATTTGGGACCCTTCAAGATTATCCAGCAAGTCAACCCCGTTGCTTTCAAGCTAGAACTTCCCCAGACTATGCACATCGACCCCGTATTCCACGCTTCCCTCTTCAAGCCATATGTGCAACCCGACAACAAGTTCCCAGGACGTGTGACAACCCCACCAGCCCCAACAATAGTGGATGATCATTTGGAGTACGAAGTGGAAGACATAGTGGCTATGAGAAATTTCAGGAGACAGCAGCAATACTTGATCAAGTGGAAAGGATATCCAGATTCGGAGAATAGTTGGGTGGCGGCGCACTACCTTGACAAAGTTCAGAGAAAGTTGAAGCGCTTCCATGCCGCCAACCCCCATCTTGGACCAGCCCCAAGTCTCTCTACTAGAAGCCCGAAGACTTCAGGGAGGCAGCCTGCCACCATCAAGAAGCAGCAGAAGACCCCTTGGAGGCAGCCTGCAAGAACAAGAAAGAGGAAAAATTGACATTAGACACTCTTCTCTTCTCGCAGTTTCTGGACAGAAAACTAAAACTGCTACTGGTGATAGGTCTCTGCATAATAAATTCTGAAAATTTACCTGGCTGTAGTCCATGAGTAGCCGGTCATTTAGAGTCCAAGTTTGCTCAATTTGGAGCACTGGTGAGAGAGATATGATGCTCTAAGTAGAAGGGGGTCAGGCTGCTGGCATTGTTAGGGCAGAATATGCCTTCTGACATTGTGCCCTCCCCTGAACTTGGAATGCTCTGAAACTCAAGACTCTGGTAGAACATCTTACAGCGCCCAGTTTGAGACTTAGTTTGCAGAATTTGGAGAAGTATAGAAGGACTTATGATTTTCAGAAGTTTCTGCACAGATTTGGAGGAGTGCCTACTCTCTCAGCTCTCAACGACACTCCAGAAATGAGAATGCTCTCAAATTTGGTGACCCGGTAGAGTTCTCCGACGCGGTCCGTCTGGCACTCGAATTTTCAGATTTGGAGCAGTTCTGTGGCCGCTATGAATTTTTGAGTTCGTGGCAGATTCTGGGCCAACTTGTACAATTTTCTTTATCATTAAGGAGTAGGCTAGCCAATAAGGTCACACCACCTACGACCTTGCCTAGTCTACCTTACATGTGTAGCACCTGACTTGGCGCCTTTGACTAGTCCTCTTCACATGTGTGGCATCTGACTTGAAACTGTTGACTAGTTTGCTCCACATGTGTAAGACCTGACTTGACGCGCCGAGACGTCGCTTTTTCTATCGGGGGGGTGATGTAGTGATTTGAGTTATTATATATTAGTTTGCATATATTTTAATGTTTTCAAATATATTTGGAGTAGTATTGTGTGGAGTCAAGTGTGAATAGGTACTCTAGTAACTTGGTTCATGTCCTTTGAACCTTCCAAGGCATTTTCGAAGTTAGAGGAAAGACCTAGAAGAACTCCATGTGGCAAAAGTCAAATGTGCCATTTTTAGGTCAAAAGGACATGTGTACATTATTCTAGAAAGAGGTGGCAAGTTTTGGGATGTGTTGGGTGCCAACACATCAACATACACCTTCCTAGAAATTACTTATGTAGCAAGTATATAAACAAGAGCTAGAACATAGAAAGACATTCCAGAATCACTCTTGTACTTGCCAAAATCCAGAAATATATTAACTTTCAAGAAGCCATCTCTCTTTCAAGAAGCTACCACTTGTGTTCAAAGATCCTTGTCTTGAATAGATAAAGTATTCTGTTTTACTAAGTACTTTATCTATTTGTTTCACTACAGGTAGGGTGGAATGAGGAATTGGTTGAGCATGGGAAGCACTGAGTGTGGAATGCATTACCGCATGATGCAAGTGCAGGAAGACCAGGAATGGGTCAACCCCCAGCCAGTCCGCCACCGACACACGTGTAAGGGTCCATCAACTCGGTCCATTTCCCACGTGCAGCAACGCACCGACCAAACGACCAAGGAATTCCCGCACGTGAAAGGGACCGCCGACACGTCAACCGAGTTGAAGGCACACGTGCTGAGAAGCCACGCACGTGCCAAGGGTCCGACGCTGTTAGGCACGACACTTTTCAATTTTGCTCTCGAGCAGAATTGAAATTCTGGAATGTGTTTGACCCTCGAATGACCCCTCCTCGAAGACCACTCGATTGACAAGGACTGTCGATATTAGGTAGGGGAATCTAATGAGGATGTACCCAAGGAGTACTTTCTTTTTTTTGCTACCGATTTAAATTTGGATCATGCACAAGGCCACTAACCACACGGGTCATAGGGCAGTAGCAAGCAGGATCATGCACAAGGCCACTAACCAAACGGGTCATGAAAAAGCTTCATCTTGCGTGCTTCATGCGTTGGATGGCGGCCTCTAGCGATGGCGTTCGTTAAGTCCTAGGAGATGCTAATACGTAATCTAGATCATGTGCATGCTCGTCCAGATCTAGCTTCCGGTCAGTGGTAGCCTAGGCCCTAGCAATGGCATCCGCTTCTGAAGTTTTGGCTACGGCACACCCGCGTTTAGGAATTGCAACCCTAGATACGACACACCCTCCTCCCTTAGACGTGTCTTGTCCTAATTGCCACCGTAAGTTCAAGAATCTGCGTGGTTTAGGTGGTCACCGTAAGTCATGCCTTTTAAAATCTGCTAGGTCTAGTCTTGTTTTGAGCAACGGTGGCCCATCCAATTTTGGGCCCACGCCTGAGCAATGGGGGTGGGCTCGTATTTCCTTTCCTATGGAAATACTTCAACCATGTAGACTTAGCTGTAGGCGACAGGTTCCTTATGAGCTCAGACCTATGTTCTCCCAAGCATTTTGTATCCCCTTGCGACAAGTTTCTAAAGAGCCTGATGATATGGGGGGTTGGTTCTTGCTCCTTAGTTTCCAGCGCCTTCTATTGTGGACCCCCTCTAATGCGTTAGTGAAGGGCCATCGCTACATACGCCCACGTATTCAGAGATTTCTTAGGGGCGAGTGGAGGGAATTGGCTGAGGAGATTTTGGCGACTTTGCATTCCCTTCCGCCTCCCACTAGTGACGTAGTGGGTGACGACGCAGATAGAGTTCGACGCGCTGTTAGGTTAGCTAAGGTTGGAGAGTAAGGGAAGGCCCGCAAAGCTCTCCTCCCCAATGCGCCAGCACTTGACACTTCAGCCACCATTGAGCGTCTGCAAGCACTCCACCCAGCCCCCTCTTCCCCTTTGCCAGATTGGATCACTACTTACTCACCTGCAGCACCTCTAGAGTTGGAGGGTGCTCTTAGTCGCACCCTACGATCGGCGCCTAACAGATCAGGGGGCGGACCTTCAGGCACAGTCTGAGCTTTTTAAGGACGCATGCATGGATGCTGGTTCTATTGCATTCCGCACCCTCTTCACCGTGTGCGGCCTTATTGCTCAGGGTCAAATTCCACCTGGAGCAGCACATCTACTGGCATCATCCAGGCTCGTGGCTATGGCCAAGGGGGATGCAGGCTTTCGCCCCATTGCTGTGGAGGAGGTGCTGTATCGTCTTACAGCCCGAGCCATAGCCTCGCAGCTTCGCGAGCCCTTTGAGGATCACTTTGCTCCGGACCAGTTCGGAGTGGCTCTCCAAGGGGGGGTGTGAGGCCATTGCCGCGTTCATCCAGACGTCGCGGGAGGTGGATCCATCCCTATGGGTTCTCCAGGTGGACGTGGCCAACGCCTTCAACACCATCGACCGTGGAGTCATCTTTGACGAGCTTCGTGATAGCACTTGTTCCAGCCTTATCCCTTTCATGCGGGCATTCTACGGGTCCTCGTCTCCCCTCTACTATGCGCATGTGGATGAGAGTTTGACGACTTTGTCATCCGCTACTGGGACCCGTCAGGGCGACCCCTTAGGAAAGACCTTGTTTGCTTTTGGACACCTGCGTGCTCTCCGCTTGACCCGTCAGGCTTTCCCTACAGTACATGTCCCATCGTATGCAAATGATACGCACTTGGTAGGTCACGTGGACCAGTTGGACGCTGCCTTTTTCTCTCTCGAGGTCCACCTTGGCTCCATGGGCCTTCGGGTTCAGTAGGCCAAGTGTTCCATCTTCCCTCCGCAGGGCATCGCGACCCCAGCTGACTTTCTTCCCTCTTTTGGTCGCTCACTGGAGGGGATCCGTGTCCTTAAAACCCCGGTAGGCAGTCACGCCTTTATCCTAGATCAGACACAGCGCTTCCTTCAGAGTGTGGTATTGGAGCTCCCCCAGGTTGTAGCCCTGGGGATCGCACAGATCTCGCTTGCCCTCCTCACTCTTTGTCTAGCGGCTCGACTAGTTTACCTCTTTTGTACCTTAGTCCCTACCCCCTCCGTTCTTTCAGAGTTTGCCTCTTTTAGGCAGTCCCTCATTATGGCTCTCTCCGAGTTGCTTGGCCTTTGCCCATTCGACCCTAGCCAGTCTTGGGCTGCCCAGGCCGTGTACCCGTGCTCCATGGGAGGAGTAGGCTTGAGAAATCTTGCCTTCACCTCATCGGCTGCTTTCTTGGGGTCTTGGGGGCTCATTGCGCACCTTCTTGCGACCCGCTTTGCTGCCGACGATGTCCAGATCCTTGCGGCTGCCATAGGGGAAGTGGAGACGGAGACGTTCCCTTTTTAGGCAGCACTTGTGGAGGCTAAGTCCAGCTTGGTAGCAGATTGCTTAGGGGACGAGCCTCCAATATTGGACTTTTCTTCGATGGTGGAGCAGGGGGACAGGGGCTCGCAGGCCATTCTTGCTCGAGCCCATTGGGGTTCTCGCATGCACGGCCTGTTAACACAGAGCACCTCGGCTGATCGCGCCCGCATTCATTCCTGCGGCGAACCTAGCGCAGGTGCCTGGGTGCAGGCCCTTCCCACTCGCCCAACTTTGACATTCCAGGACTCAGAGTTTTGCACTTCCCTCCGTATACGACTAGGCATTACACACCCGCGCCTTGCTGGCCTAGTTTGTGCGTGTGGGGATGAGGCATCTACTACACATGTCTTGAGGTGTGCACGAGAGAAGCAGCGCACAGCGACCCATGACGTTGTTTGGGATAGCGTCGCCATGATCGCGAGGAGGTCACATTTTGCGGTGGCCTTGGAGAAGGGAGGCCTACTCCCTCTTCTTCCCTCCCAGACCAAGGGTCGCCGTGTGGATATTGTTTGCATAGCGAGAGAGTCGGCGGCGCGCACATTGCTGGATGTGGTTGTGGCCAATCCTCTCGAAGGGGGCATCGTGGAGTTGGCTTCATCGACAGTAGGGGTGGCGGCGGTAACCAAGGAGAAGGCCAAGGCTCTCAAGTACAACAACACTCCAGTCGGCGACACCTTTGTCCCACTAGCGTTGGAGGTTTTTGGGACATTAGGCACCAAGTTCCACGACTTCCTCAACCTTTGCGCTGAGCGCACAGTCTCCCTCAGCTTCAGTGTCTTTAGTGACGATGCCGATTATAGAGACTTGGTCAACGCGATCAAGCGAGAGTCTCGTGAAATGAATTGACTTACCAAATAGTCGATTAACAATTAACGAAGATCTTTATATCAGCAAGTAATCTTTAGGGTATTTTCCGTTAATTGATGAAACAGCAAAAGACAACACACTAGCAGTGGACAATACTCGCAAGTCAAATGCAAGTAAACTAGCATCAATAATGCAATCAGTAAACTCATACAAAAGGAAGGCTAGAAGACAGTGCGTATCAATGGCTTCTCGCCTTGGATTCAGATCTCTCTCCGTAAGCTGTAAAAGAGAGTTGGCCTTGTTGCTGATTGCCAAACTCGAGAGCAATACCTAGCATATGTACATGGAATGAGTTTACTGTTCAACGGCCAGTGCGATGGCACCGCCTACCCGGGAGTTAACCACGTTGGTAGGACCTCGGTTGACCAAATCCACCGCCATCTCCCATCATCCCGAATCGTCATCCATCCTAAGGGTGTCCTCTGGCCATTCATCTAGCACACCACACTTAGATGCATCTCTATAGGCAGTTTGCTGCTGTCGAGTACGGAAGTCAGCTGGCTGTCAAAGAATGTGTCAGCAAGCTGACCTAAGTTGACTTCAGCTTGCTGCTTCCGGCTGAGTCATCAAACTGATTGTTTTATAAGGTCCAGCAAACTCAATATTAACCAAAGTTCAGCAGGCTGAACTTAATTAGCTATTATATTTAAATGAATTCATTACAATTCCTCCAACTTAACAGGTCGTCGCCTCGACAACACTAATACCGGGTACATGGTTATTCCCAACTGAAAGTATTGATCTCCCTCCCACCGCCATTTGCTCCAACACTGATGCCTCACTGTGGGGATCACTAGTAACAGTGTGCTGTTCCTTCGCCCTCAGCCTACTGCCCCTATGAGGGAGAGGTTCCTGGGGCTCTACGGTCAGGGGAGCGAGATCGGGAGCCAGACCTCCTCCTTCTGTCTTGGGGTCTCCTGAAGCCTGGGGGCTCCAAGTAGGGGGAACCAAGGGGAGAACGCAGTAACTGGGCTGTTTCCTCCTGCAGAGTCTGAAAATGAAGAGAAGCAGCCTTCTCCTGGGCATCCCTCAAATTGACAGGTACATATACCGGCATCCCAAAAGGATGTTGCATGACATGAGCCAAGGGCACATGTCCTCTCTGCGAGAGAGATGCTGGCAGGCCTCTGGTTATTTCTCTAACAGCCCTCCGGTCTGCCCTGTCTGACTGGGTCTCTGCGCCTGCAGATGGGCTCCGTCTTCTGGCAGTTCCCAGCCAAGTGATATCTTCCTCTTCAGCAAGCTGGTGCAGAGCTATGTCTGCCCTGGCCAACCCAGTCTTCTCCATTACAGGGGATGTGGCAGGTCTCTTGGTCACAGCGGGGCTAGTGTCCTCTTCCTCGCCTTCCTCCTCTTCTTCCTCTGACTCCTCCTCTTCTTCCCCTGGCTCCTCTGAGACTGCTGGGGTCTCCTCTGTCAGCTGCTCCAGCTCTTCCCGAGAAAAAGAATACCCCACTGACCTTCCCCTTTTGGGTGCTGGCGGGGGCTGTTGAGTCTTGACCGCATACAGGTCTTTCTCTCCCTGCTTGCTTGACCATTTGGCATAAGCGTGCTTCCCTTTAGAGAATGACTCTTGGGTCCTGCTCCTGTCCTCTTGCATTTCTTGACTCATGCAGTCTCTTACTCCATCCAATCTTGGGTCCCAAGCTGCAATGTGCGGGGGCAACACTACGTTCCCCTGTAGGTCTCTTAGGAAACCTTCCTCCCCTGCCCTATCATTTTGCTGGTCCCTCATGTTAATGGTCATCCATTGCCAATAGGTGGGCTTTTGGAAGAAGGCAGGGTGTGTCCTTTTTAGCGTACAAGAGTACCAATGCCCTGCGAAGTCCAGCTAGCTGGTTTTCCTGGCCAAGAATTCCCAGTTTCTTCTCTCTACCTCATTATACATGGCCTTGAACCTGTTATGGGATGTAGAGTCCTTGAAGCTGTCCGTGTCCATAGGGATCATCTTGATGACCCAATCTTTCCCCCAGATACCCGGAATCGATACAGCTCCTGTTTCATTCATCTGGGCCATTGCCTCGGCCTCTCTGACCGTGTATCCTACCATCCTGGCATAATCGTGGTAGAGGAGGAGTCCTGTGCTGACCTCTATATACTTGCCGAAGTTTTCAGATGTCTTCCCTTCCCTCTGCAGAATGTCCTTCTGCGACTCACTGCGACTTCTCTGGGCATACTTGAAGGCCTCCTCCAGTAGATCAAAGCCCTTGCCCAACACTGTGTAGCAGTAGCTGCTGATTCTCCTCTGTTCTTCTTGTTCAGCCTGCTGCTTCCGCCTGTCCTCAGCTTGCCTCTCCTCTTCTGCCTTCTTGGCCTCCTCTGCAGCTTGTCTGTCCAGTTCTTCCTGCCTCAGCTTGGCCTGTTCCTCCTCCTCCTTCTTCTTCTGTGCCTCCCGCTGTTGTTGGAGTCGTTGTGATTCCCAAGCGAAGATGGAAGATGATTCGATGTCGCCACGGGATTGCAAGTATTTCGCATGTGCCTCTTCTGCTCTTCTCTTCCTCTTAAGTTTCGATTTCTGAGTCATCTTGCTCAATCATAAACACAATGCAATCAGTGAAATCATGGTACTTTGCCGCTACTGAGTACCCTTGGTGCAGAAGAACGTGGTAGGGAGAGTTCCAAGTGTGTAATATCTTGTGTGAGTGAGTAGAAGAGGAGAATTGAGTCAGAGAGAAAAAGTGAGTGTGAGTGCAGGTTGAGTGTGTAGAATGATTACATAAAAATTTGCCTGGCTGATCCCAAGACGGAAGACACTCCCTCCAACTTGATTTTAAGGTGGGTTGCTTGTCACAACTGTCACTATCTGTCACTAACTGTCACGTTTAACTGTCACATTCCCCTCCAACTTAATTGGAGACAGGACCTCCTGTCACCTGTCCAGGGCCACTGAAATGAGAGTTAGGGAGGTGTGCCAGCCGCCCGAAGGTGGGACCGCTTCAACGCCCCTTTGGCATTGGTCAGCTGGTCGTTAAATTCCCAAGTGTCCCCAGAGGCATCGTAACCCTTCCATCTGACCAGGTACTTCATGACATATTTAGATGATCGACGGACAGAGCGAGCGTCTAAAATCTCCTCGACCTCATATTTCTCAGGGTCACCATCCCGGACAGCGGGGACCGGTCCCGGTTGGACAGGTAACCGACTTGTGAACAGTGTGTTATCTTTGATGTACGGTTCCAGGCTGGAGACATTAAAGACTGGGTGATCCTTGTATTCTGCTGACATGTTCAGATTGTAAGCATTCTGACCGACACGGCGCACTACCAAATATGGACCGACCCAGATCGGACCAAGCTTTTTGTTGACCACACCAGGCAGGTACAGGTGTTGAGAATGTAGTTTGACCAAATCACCTTTAGAAAATGTCAGTTCTCAACTGTGCTGATTAGCGTATTTTTGTTGATTTTCTTGGGCTTTGTGCAGGTTCTGTTGGACTTTATGACAGGGTGTCAGCAAACTCCTGGGTTAACTGTAAAGACACTGGATTGTCAATCCTGTCAGGGTGAGTTAATGACTCCCCAGTACATCTAAAAGAGACTTAGGGACTCTACCCAGGCTCAGTTCAAAAGAAGTCTTGCCCGTTGACGCGTGCACCTCACTGTTGACCGCAAACTGGATTTGAGGCAACAGGTCATCCCAATTGTCTTGCTTTTGGTTGAAATATGCTCTCAGCACCTCTTGCAAAACTCGATTAGTTCTTTCAGTCTGCCCATCAGTCTGAGGATGGTTTGCTGTGCTGAGCAGCTGTTTGACTCCCATTAACCCCAATAAAGCTCTCCAGAACTTAGAGGTAAATTTTGAGTCTCTGTCTGAGATGATATTAGAGGGTAGCCCATGTTGGCACACTACATGGTTGTAGAATTGTCTTGCTGTTTTGAGTGCAATTACTTTGACAGTTGTGGTAGTATTACCACCTAGTCCATGGATATTGTTTTCCAGTGTCCAGGTGGGATGGGCAGTGGTTGTAAGAGGCCCCCCGGTGGTGTGTGCCTAGACTTATTTCTCTGACACTGATCACAGGACTCAACATATTTCAAGACCTCCCGAGGCAATCCATCCCAATGATAATATTTTGCCAGTTTGCCAACAGTTTTTGCCTGCCCCATATGCCCACCCAGTAAACTGTCATGCGTTTGACTCAGTAAGAGGGACCGTAATTCCAAGTTGTTAGGAATGACCAGCTTCAGCCTGCCTGAAGTGGTTTCAGTCACCCAGACCCCTCCCTTAAGCCTATACCCGAGTGCAGTGGCAAGACACACACCATCAGTGGGGCTGGGCTCAAATGTTGGGTCGAAAAGGTAGGCTTTCGTAAGTTGTTCAAGGAAGGACTTTTTCACCTTTAGTGAAGTGATTGCACAAAGGACTTTATCTACAACATGCTGACTAAAGTTCCTTTCTTGCAAGTCAGGTCTTCTAGAGAGTGCATCAGCAGGATTTACCTTCCCTGGTTTGTAGTCAATCTGGACTTGGACCTGCTCCAGCATCAGGCTCCAGCGGTTCTCCCTCCTCGACAGCTTGGACTTCTTCTGAAAGTGAGTCCGAGCTAGATGATCTTACCATCTTTTGTGGTTTTGTCAGCAGGCTTCAACTAAATAGCACCAATAGCAAAGTCAGAAGCATCAGTAACCACCTGCACAGGTTTGCTGGGGTCATACACGGCTAGCACTGGGGCAGAACAAAGAGCATCTTTAAGGGTGTGGAAGGCAGCCTGCTGCTCTTTCCCCCACACATACCCTATGTCTTTCTTAGTAAGGTCAGTCAGTTTACTGGCCTTTGTAGAATAATTCTCAATAAATCTCCCATAGTAGTTAGCCAATCCAAGGAAGGATCTAACTTCAGAGACAGACCGTGGTACAGGCCAGTCCCTTATGGTCTGGAATGTCTTAGGATCCACATTGATGCCTTCTTTACTGACAACGTGGCCTAAGAATTCAATACTTTCCTTGAAAAAATCACACTTGCTCATTTTAGCATATAATTGATTTCTTCTCAGAGTGTCCATGACTGTCCTTAAGTATTTAGCATGCTGAGCTTCATCTTTAGAGAAAATTAAATTATCATCCAGGAAGACTTGCACGAACTTATCCAGGTAAGGTCTGAAAATGTCCTTCATAGCACCCATGAAGGTTGCAGGAGCATTAGTGAGTTCAAATAGCACATGCAGCCCAGATGTTCATTTTTTGGACACTTAGGTACTTTATAGCGCCATTTGCGGCGGTTTTATCGAAATAGTCTGAAATTTGGGATACTAAAAGATAACCCCCATATACCTCCCTAAAGTTTCAGACACAGCTGACATATTCTTCATAAGTTATTGCACTTTTAGTGAAATTGAAGAATATGTCGACAAAAGTGGAAATTGTCACTTTCTCTCATTCTTGCTGCTTCATACGAATGACCATCAGTTGTTCAAAAAGTTCCTAATGGACTCCATTTTTTTGAGAGGTTACTAAGGACCCTCGTAGGTAGCCATGAAATAAAGAAGAGATTAATTTTCATAGAATCACTTTAAGTTATGGGCCTCCAAAGTTTGCCATGTGATGCTTTTCACGCATGTGAAGAGTGGCCGTCCGTAAAATGCAGTATGCTTGTAGTACAGATCTGATTTTTATTTTTTTTCGGATTTTTTTTTGCCCCCGTAGAGCTATTGATGAAGTTTTGGGTCATTCCATTCAGTGAGACCCAAGATATGCACACAAACTGAAATCTGCAAAAGTAAGCGATAATTGGAAAATTATTACATGTTGCACTATTCTTTCACTTCATCAGATGGCCATAACTTGTACTCCACTTTCTTGATTCTCCCCAAATTTTTAGGAGGCATTAAGGACCCAACTGGGTAATCATGGATCAAACAAAAAATCTGTTTGCAAAACACTAGGCTGTGAGCCTCCAAAATGTGACATATGGAGTTTCTCGCACATGTGAAGCATGCCAGTCCGTACAATGCAGAAACACTTGGAGTACAAATCTGAAAATGGTTCTACTAGATTCTGCACCCCTCCATAGTGTTACTGGTCAACTTACAGCCCATTCTAAGCACCACAGCCCAAGATAAGGCCCATGAGCTACATGTGCAAAAGTAGGCGATAAGTCGCCTACTTCTCGAAATGTGACTTTTTTTCATGCATGTGTTCAGTGGCATATGTTAACAACCTGGCATTGTGTTATGCTAGTACTTTGCATGATTGTTCTTCTATGTAAGAGGATTCCATAACAGTTTCAACTTTGAAATTTGAAGGTGTTTTCAGTCTTGAAGAGTTTTTTGAAGTTTAATGAAAATTACGCGTAAAAAACCTGACATTTTGGTTTTCACACCCTCATAAGTCCTGCTACATGTGCATTTCAATGTATGCGACATTTTTGGTGTGTAGGTAGAGGTGAACTCTACATGCTCATATTATTGTGTTTTTCTAAAAAGCAATTTATTTTTTTTGAATTAAAAAACAGAAAAAAAAAAACACCAAAAAAATTGCTGAACCAACATTTTACCACCTACCTACCTACCAATCCGCCTATAACTCTGTATACATTTATACAAAATTTCTTTTTCATCATGAATCCTGTGAAGTTTGTGTCTCAGGTAGAACCTGCACCCATTCTTAGAGCCAAAAAGCATCATGATCAACCCAATAAAATGACATTACCAAGAGTGCAAACTAACCCAAACATGCCTAGAGGAGCAGGTGGCAAATTTCTGAAGAGGAAGAAAACAGGTGCTGAGAAAGCACCTGTAGATACTTCAAAGAGGCTAGAGAGTAAAGTAGAGAGATACAAGTCTGAAATGCTAAAATATACAGATGAAAACAGAAGCCTGAAGAAGAAAACAGCTGATAGGGATGTACAGGTTGCTCGACAGTTCATGGGCATGAAGAAAGACTTGAGAGGAGCTAAGAGAGAGATAAGGTACCTGAAGCAGAAGGTGTCTATGGCAGGCCCCGAAATTCCTCCAACAAATCGTCGTAGAGTAAGTGGAGGATCTGCAAGAACATGGCAAAGAATGAGCAATGACCTGAAGCTATTTATGGGGGACAAGTTTGAAAGTGAGACAAACATGACCAAGTAAGTGACAGCCTTCTTGAACAAGCCAGAGAACAAAGACATGCTGGAAGCTATTACAACAGAATTGCACCTGAAGCCAATCATAGAGGAGGCTACAGTGAAGCAAATACAGGCGCAGTGGGATGACAGGTTAGGGCTGGCTATCAAGTACAAGTTAAAGCTTTCTCAAGAGCAATACCAAATGCTTGTCAACATCATGTCAAAGACATACTCTTAAGCAACAGGACTATGGGAGCCCAAGTACATCAAGAACACCAAGATTCCCCTTCCCAAGCTGCCTCTCAGGAGGAAAATAGAGATCCTGGCAGCCAAGATCTATGCTCAAGTGGGACCCCAAGAGAGTGCAGATGGGCTGACAGTGACCTTGTCATTGCAAGAAACTTTGAGACAACGCATAGTACAATTGCAGCTCCAACCAGGCAGAGTAATAAGGGTGCAGATTATTGGAGACGCAGCAGCACTCCACAGGGGAGTAGACCTGACTACAATAGCTGTCAAAGTTATGACAAAGGACAGCTTGGGCATGATAAACTCAGCAGCTAATACCTGCACCCTTGTATGCTTTGAAGGTCAGGATGACTACAATAGCATACAGGGAGTGTCTTCAAGGCTACTGGAGGGAATGGGCACTGTTATTACAGCAGGCTTGCATGTAGAAGAGGACCTATTCAGAGTCAAGTTTTATCAGGGTGGCGATTACAAATTCAGTAACAGTTTGTTTGGGCTGACTGAAGCAAGCTCAACATACCCGTGCTCATGGTGCCTCTGCACGTCAAAGGACATCCATGACAGGTGTCACCGCGGTGCCTCTCGCACCTTGGAGGGGATGAAGGCTGCAGCTCATGCTCCTGACTTGGGCAAGTTGCCAATGACGTGTCCACACTGCTCAAAACAGTTTGAGAGTATGTCAGACCTGGATAATGACATCATAAAGACGATGCGGGGCAAGCCACAGAAGAAGAGTACTAAGGCCAGATTGGAGTACCAAGTCCAGCACCAAGGGCAAAGGCATAAGAAGCCACCATTGTTTAATGTACCTCCCAATGACTGTGTTGTGTGCATATTGCACTTGAACTTGAGAATCTCAGCTACACTGTATGAGAGAACTTTGCATGCATTCTTACCAGCAGGGCAGGACAAGGAGGATGAATTCTACAAGCTCTTGAAAGAAAAGGTGAAGGCATCAATACCTAAGGAGGCTGTGAAGGCCTTGAAGAAAGGCGAGAAGAGAAACAGGGCAGCCAAGCCAAGCTTCATTAGACAAGAGTGCCACCGCCTCCTCGAGCACTTTGTAGAGCTGGCAGAGTGTGTCTTTTGTAACCTGCCTGATGATGCAGAATAGCTACAAGCCGTGTTAGAAGCATGGAATGCTTATGGTGTGTGCTTGGCTGCCCTCATGGAGCCAATATTTGCACTAGACACGGGCAACAACAGAGTAGCTAAAGCTTCTCTTGTGGAGGCCCTTGCTGAAGACTTTGAGGACAAGTTTGTAGTAGCTTGCGCAGCTGACCACATTACTGAGTACATGCACATATTGAAGTGCCACATAGGGGATATGAACAGGATACATGGGGACCTAGATCAGTTCAATAGGGAAGGTATAGAGGCATTGCATCAATGGAGGAAATCAGCCAAGACCAACAAGAGGAAGGTGATGGTGGACGCTACAGGACGAGTGTATTGCAAAGGGAGAATAGGCCAAACAACACATCAAGAGAGTGGGAAGAGAGCTCTATTTACCATCATTGAGCTACCATTGAGTAGAAATGAAAGACAAAAAAGGAAGAAGGTGGTGTTCAAGCGACGACAGCTGGCACCATTTGTGACAAGATTTGATCCAACAGACATGAAAGAAGCAGCTGGAGAAGGAGAGTAGCTAGAATACATGCTTAGTGTAGGAAGGAAACATTAAATGAAATGTACAATATGTATATATGCAGCTCACCTGATTAGCTGGAGTCTTTCTTCTGTTGGCAGCTACCTCGCGCGCTCTCTTTATAAGCTCTTTTGATAACAAGTGCTTGCCTTCTCTTACCAAAGCTTGCATTGCTTGAGCATGCTTCTTCTCTTGTTGCGCAATCAACCTGTCTTCCTCTTCTCTATGTTGAAGCACTTGCCTCACTTCATCTGCAACCTTAGCTCTTGCCTCTCTCATAACTTGTATAGCAGCTTGTTTAGCTAGCTTAGAGGTGATAGGAGGTTGAGGTGCAAAAGTAGCATGAGAATCTGCTTTTCTTTCAGCAGGTGTGCGCAGATCCTGTGATCTTTGCATTCTCAACTCACGAGCTGCTAAATCAGCATCTTCTTGGAACTCACAGGCTCTCTTGTAGTTCTCCCTCTCTCTCTCAATCCTCTCTTGTTCCTTCTGTAGTAGGTTAGCTTTTGCAATTTGTGCTGCCTCTATCATGGCATCCATAACTTCAAGACCATGTGCTTGCATCCTAAGAGGGTAATCTGCAAGTCTATAGTGTACATGAGTGCTAGTATCAATATGATGATGTGTCTTCCAAACAAGTCTGTCATAACACTGGTCAGGGACCATCACAACATGCCCCCCCCTGTTTAAGACCGAAAATGAAAACTTTAAAGTGAGAGTTTTCTCTCCAGACTTGTTCATCCTCCACTCCATAGAAAAAAGGGGGACAATGCTACCATCTCTCCTGATTTTGGAAGCAATTTGGCAGCTCCATAGCCCAAATCAGCATTCACAGATTGAAAGCAAAGAAGAGCATCTAAATCCTCTATAGTCCAACACACTCTTCGAACACTTCGAGACACCATGGGCTCGGTTTTGGTAATATAGTGGGACACTTCTTTGCCTACATGTGCAAAAAGAGTCTCAAACAAGTTCTTAGGCACGTTCACATCACTAATGCAAACACTTGCTTGAGGAGTAGAGTCTCTCCTCTTATAGACACGTCTTCTATAATTAACAAGCCAGCCCATAGGGTCCACTTCTACAGCCCGCATGAAAGACTTGTTGCACTTCTGACAGTAAGAAAGTCCCACACCTCTTGCTGCACCACAGTTGCTGCAGTAATTGGGGAATGACGCCATGCTATAGAGGGTGGTCTTCCCGGCCTGGTTCTAACCGTCCTAGCCCCACCCCAAAAAAGAATGAAGTTAAGAGGTGAATAAGTAGTAATATAGAACAAAATGTGTACTATTTTTGCTCTCCAGTTCGATCTCAGGTAAGTAAGAACTTATTGTTAGAGTAATAATGAATCCTCAAATTTGCTCCCAACCCTAAAGTCTGCCCCCAATCTGCCCCCAAGACAAAAGTTAAGTAAATATGATTTTTTTCCCCTTCTTATGGTGCTTATGTTGATACTCACACTTGACTGTGTTTCTCAGGCTGTTCGTACCCCTCCTCACAAAACTATCTCTAAACATATAAAAATGGATTTGTCCAAAAATCTATGGGGCAAATATGATCCAAAGCCGTTTGTGGTTCTTTCAAAGCAAAAACAAGCTTTATAATTAACTGTGCTGGAAGTTGATGGGGCGGAAGTGTAGAAATAAGAGCCATAATTTTACCTTTAGCAGGCTCTAAAATCGTGAATCCGCCACTTTGATTTAGTCGTAGATGACTCGAATTTTCGTCTCAAATCTTATTTTTGGTTGTGAGATGTTCGCCTTTAAGTGCTTAACAACTTTTAGTTAGAACTTGTAAGAGCTAACAACGTGTACAGAGAATACAAAGAAGAAAGAGCGAGCTGCTGCAACGTGTTCTTAACTTTCACAAATTTGTCGCGAGCGAATACGAACGGTGTCGAAATGGTACCCCAAGCGCCAAATTTAAGTGTCCATAATTTCACCCGCGCGTGGTGCATGTGGGCATCACGTTAAATTCATAGTGTCCATAACGTGTGCGGAAGGCAGTCTTGTGTTCATCTCCCTCAGCAATTCTAATTTGATGATAACCACTCTTGAGATCTTTCTTACTGAACACTTTAGCACCAGACAGGGTATCAAGCAAATCCTCGATTCTGGATAAAGCATACTTGTTCTTTACTGTAATTCTGTTAGAGCTCTGTAATCAACACACATCCGCATACTCCCATCCTTTTTCTTAAGAAATAGGATGGGTGCGCCATAAGGTGATTTACTGGGGGAAATATATCCATTTTCCTCAAACTTTGCAATCTGTGTTTTCAACTTCCGCTCTCCACATAAGACAAGCCATAAGTGCGTTGCCAGGGTGGCTGACTCCCAGGTAATAAATCAAGCATGTGATCTACTTCTCTCTTAGGGGGTAGTCCTACAGGCATATTCAAAACATCATTATACTGAGCAACGATTTTTGCAGCAGTAGGGTGCTCCGGAGGGCTTACCTTTTTCTCAACCACTTCTTCAGGTTGAGGAGGTACCTCTTTTAGCAGCAGACAGAACATTCTGTCTTCCTTCTGGTCCCAGCTTTTGATGAACTCCATTGCATTCAGGAATTTGCAGCCTCCTGGAAGCCTCTTCATTTCCTTCATTTGCCATCCATACAGGACAAGAGGAAGAGCACTGGTGGGTGCCAAGTTAGTCTGCCCATCACTGGCTCCTCTCACTTTAACTGTACCTCTGCTCCAACACACTTCAGCTGGATGTCTATTAAGCCAGGACCTGCCTAGCACGAGATCATAAAAGCCAGTGTTTAGTACCTCAAATGTAAGCGTTTCAGTTAGAATTGCAATGCCAGAACCTAACTGGACCTCAATAGGCTTGGTTATAATTCCTCCCGGGATACTTGAGGCATCTCCAAGGAATATGTTTCTTTTCCCTTGGGTGACAGTAGGCAACCTTAGCCGCTTAACTAAATCCATATGGATGAAAGTATGTGACGCCCCTCCGTCAACAAATGCTCGCATCTTCCTACCTGCAATCATGCAATGTTGTAGGATAGGGGGGACTGACTTTTCCTGACTTTCGCATTATTCTCCTGACTTAGCAAAGATATGTTGGACATCAGGTGGAACAAGATCGTCCAGAGTGTGCACTCTTTGGAGATCTATATTGCTGATAGTCTCCTTTATCTGTTTGTCAGGCATGCATAGTGAATCCAGTGCAGCAGAACCCATAATACCTGCTACGAGGGCAGCTAGTGACGACTTACCATCTCTAGCATCCTCACAGTCAGTATATTGAATTACTGACTGTTGCTGTCTGTAATGAATCAGTATATTAGTAGATATAATATTCATTTAAATATAATAGTTATTTAAGTTCAGCTTACTGAACCTTACTTAATAATCAGTCTGCTGGACTTTATATTTAAAATCAGTTTAATGACTCAGCCGGAAGCAGCAGGCTGAAGTCCACTTAAGTCAGCTTGCTGACACATTCTTTGAGAGCCAGCTGACTTCCGTACTCGGTAGCAGCAAACTGCCTCGATATGCATCTAAGTATGATATGCTAGATTAATGGCCAGATGACATCCCTATGATGGATGGCTATTCGGGATGATGGGAGATGGCGGTGGATTTGGTTAACCGAGGTCCTACCAACGTAATTAACTCCCGGGTAGGCGGTGCCATCGCACTGGCCGTTGAACAGTAAACTCATTCCATGTACATATGCTAGGCATTGCTCTCGAGTTCGGAATTCGGAAACGAGGCCAACTCTCTTGTACAGCTTACTGAGAGAAACCTGAATCCAAGGCGGGAAGCCATTGACACGGACTGTCTTCCAACCTTGCTTATGTATGAGTTTACTGATTGCATTATTGATGCTAGTTTACTTGCATTTGACTTACGAGTATTATTCACTGCTAGTGTGTTGTCCTTTGCTGTTAAATCAATTAACGAAAAATACCATAAAGATTACTTGCTGATATAAAGATCTTTATTAATTAATTATCGCCTATTTGGTAAGTCGATTCATTTCACTGTCTTTTAAAGGCTGGTCTTTTCTCTCGACCTTTGGGAGGTGCTTGACTGGACACTGCTCTCTGAAGTGACCTGGCTGCTGGCAATGGAAGCAAATGGATTTTGCTGAGGCTGGTCTCGGCTTAGTTCTACCACGACCTCTTCCATAGCCACCTCGAGAGTAATCACCTCTCCCTCTAGACTGTATAGCATTATACTCATACTCGTACTCATCACCCCGATCATCCTCAGCCTTGTCTCCTTCAATTGCATTGTAGGACCCGTGGGGCTTTTTGACAATCTTAGACACCAAAGCATTACTCTGGCGCTTGTGATTGAACTGCTGCTGATCCCAGGCATCAGCATCCTAGATCAACTCAGCCAGTTTTTCATACTTCTTTTCAGCGATGTGACCAGAGACTTTGTAATTCAAGCCATACTTGAAGTATGCTATCCTATACCTCTCTGGCAAGTCTGGCTGCTTCATCATGTTCTCCAGGAAATTTTGAGCAAACTCAGCAACTGAAGTGGTCTGCTTCAGTGTCAAGGAGATCATTGCATAGATAGCTTCCCCTGCTGATTGATCACATCAAACTTCTCATGCAGTTTCTCGACAAACTCTACCCAAGTAGGGTCACCGAGTTGCTGAGCCTTACGCTCTCCTTTCCAATACAGCCACGAGTCTGCTGCATTGCCTTTCAAAAGAGCACCAGTGTGCCTGACCTTCTCGTAATCTTGCAGTTCTGGGTAGTTCTCTAGCCACTGCTCAACATCAGCGAGAAACTTAATCAGGTAATACTTTTTGTTTCCCTCAGGATCATAGTCCTGAGGAGGTTTTTAGGCTTACTAGGCCCTCTGCCACCACCACCAGTGGTTTGAGAAGCCAGTTGGTCTCTGTCCCGCAGCAGAGACATTATGATTCTTTTGTCCTCCTGTTGGGACTGATACATGCTCGCCATTTGCGATTGCATTTGTACAAATAATGCTCCCAAATCCACTTTTTGAGGTGGGAGTCTAGCAAATGCAGCAGTAGCAGTGGCATCCACTCGCTGAGTAGTGTCCTCAACAGTCCCTCTCGCTCCAACAGCAGCATTTCCTGCCGCATTCAGCCGGACACAAATTTGACCTAGAGGCACATTGAGTTGTACAGCAGGAGGTGGGTTCAAAACATTGGCCCTTGCTGCCATAAGTTCTTCGACAGTGCGCTCGTCCGCTGGCTGCCCTTCCCTCCTTTTTGTCTCTTCCTAAGCTTTTGCTAATTGTTCAACTTCTAGTCTGACTCTTTCCTCCTCAGCCTGCTGTGTTGCGACTGCAACAATAGCAGCTGCCTCATCTGCAGCTTCTCTAGCTGCAGTATCTGCCACTGCTTCAGAATAGGTACGGGTTCCCGCTACATGGCTTTCAGCCTGGCTTTCGACATTCTCGTTATACTGGTTCTCCATGTCTCGGGAGTTGCTAGTTTGAGATCTTGTCCTTACCATACAAAGAAGGTTGGGATAACGGCTCCGATACCACTGAAATGAATCGACTTACCAAATAGGCGATTAACAATTAATGAAGATCTTTATATCAGCAAGTAATCTTTATGGTATTTTCTGTTAATTGATGAAACAGCAAAAGACAACACACTAGCAATGGACAATTCTCGCAAGTCAAATGCAAGTAAACTAGCATCAATAATGCAATTAGTAAACTCATACATAAGCAAGGCTAGATGACAGTGCATATCAATGGCTTCTCGCCTTGGATTCAGATCTCTCTCCGTAAGCTGTACAAGAGAGTTGGCCTCGTTTTCAATTGCCAAATTCGAGACCAATACCTAGCATATGTACATGGAATGAGTTTACTGTTCAACGGCCAGTGCGATGGCACCGCCTACCCGGGAGTTAACCACGTTGGTAGGACCTCGGTTGACCAAATCCACCGCCATCTCCCATCATCCCGAATCGCCATCCATCCTAAGGATGTCATGTGGCCATTCATCCAGCACACCACACTTAGATGCATATCTAGGCAGTTTGCTGCTACCGAGTACGGAAGTCAGCTGGCTGTCAAAGAATGTGTCAGCAAGCTGACTTAAGTTGACTTCAGCCTGCTGCTCCCGGCTGAGTCATCAAACTGATTATTTTATAAGGTCCAGCAGACTCAATATTAACTAAAATTCAGTAGGCTACACTTATTTAATTATTATATTTAAATGAATATTATATCAACCAATATACTGATTCATTACATACCGCCAGCTAGTCGGTTGTAGTCTATAGAGTGCTCAGGCTTCTACCATTCACGAGCGTGCAGCTAGCGCTCTATCTAGGTTTGTGCATCGACCCCAGTTTCTCTTGTTTCATATTCCTTTGCCGACACCTTAGCAGTTCTCGGTCCTCGCGGTTTTCTGTAGATGAGTATGGACCTTCATGTTATTTCGGAGCTCGCTCCAATTTAATTAATTCATACGCCTTTTGTTTTGGTCATGGGGCTGTAAGCACGCAAAAAAGCTAGCTAACTCTCTCTTAACTGGGGTATTTAATGCGCTGGTGCGTCGATGACAGGATGCAGGGCGCTGTTGTGGAACGGTACATGTGTATATTGTGTTACCCCTCCCTCGCTAGTTGGGAGCTGCCAATACAATAGTTGCTACTACATTCAGCAGGCAACGGTGTATGTTAAAAGTTATGTTCGCGGTTGGTGAAGATGTGAGGTTTCGGCACCCAAAGGTCAAATTTTAAAAGCAAGATGAACGATGCACGATGTTAAAATATGCTTTGTGAGGTCTGATCGAGCTGGGAAATGACGCGGAGACGAAACGCGACATGATGTGGAGGGGATTGTACCATTTCCCTCAATCAATTTTGTGCTTGTGCACTTTAAACACTTTTCTGTTTAGCTTTTTGAAACTTGGTCGTCTATTTTGTCTTCGTCGCTTCGATCTCGTAATTTTCAATTCCGCCATTCGCGTTGATCAATTGAGTGCCTGTGGCCACTGTAAACTGGCCCTTATTCTAGCGAGTACAAAAACCTAGTGCAATTTAGTGTAGTAATTGGTGGCCACGTTATGACGTCCGATGTCTCCTGGAGGTTGTCGCAACTCAAAAAATGGTCTGGCAGGCGTGGCAGAGTCACGGCCAGCCTACGTAGGGCGCAACGACCAGCAACGACACTTGACCGCGTGTTGACCGCAGCGACTAAGCCAGGCAGACTGCAGTCCTTTTTCCGTCACAGGTGCAGAGTGACGATTACACTTTAATGGCGGGTACGATAGCGGGGGGGTACCACAAGAGGGATAGCAGTGGGTACGAAAAGAGGGATAGCGGGGGGGTACGAAAAGAGGGATGGCGGACGAAAAGAGGGATCATGGATGGGGGGGGTTTACGAAAGGAGAGATAAGGGGGGTTATGA
>WELA01009454.1:6168-25304 GCA_009602735.1 Mesotaenium endlicherianum | reverse complement strand
CCCTCCCTCCCCCTCTCCTCCACCTCCCTCTCCCATGCCTTCTGCAATACTGGTGGTGTTCTCCCTCTCCAGAAGCAGCCGACACTGCTGTAGCAGCAGAGAGAGGCAGCGTGGGTGAATCGTCTCGGCCTGCCAAATGGCAGGCTTAAGCAATAGCAGCTGCTGCTGTATCGGAGCAAGACAGCACTTGTCTCAGCCTCGGATCAGAAAGCAACCTGGGCATTTGAGGGGGTCAAGGGGGGTACCCGGGTGCCTGCGCCTGCCCATGCAAGCACTAGCGGCAGTAGTTACTCTAGCACTAATGGTGACATGTGCACGAGCTGCCGTGGGCCCCCAGACGCGAAGGAAGAGAGTGTGTCAGCTGCAGCCAGGGAGGGGCGTCCTACCTGAGAGAGCTCACAGGCGTGCCGTCCTGCTGCTGCTGCTGCGGCTGCGGCTGCTGGACTGCTGCCTGCTCCCGTCCCCCACGGTCCACGGCCAAGGCAAGCATGCATGCATGCCCGCGTGGATGGCTGGCGGGCTGGCTGGCACCCTCCCTCGCGGCTGGTGCTGATGCCGACGTTGCCGGGCAGCAAAAGCAGCAAGTGGAGGTGGAGGCGGAGGCGGACCTGAAGGCGGGCTAGAGGGACGGGGAGGGGAAGAGACGGTCTGGCTGCAGTAGAATCAGGACAGGCAAACTATGCGGCGCAGCGTGGTGCGGTGGTGGGGCAGCAGCACGGCGAGTACCCTCGCTAACAGTCGCCCCTGTGGCCGCCTTCCCGGGTCAGCCCCCCCCCCCAACACCTTCCCCTCCCTCTCTGTCAGCCAGAGCCAGTCACCAAGTCGAGCATTCTCTTCCCTCACTCACTGCTGCAATTGCGGCTGCACCCTCTGCTGGTCTACGCTCGGGGAGCGCTTGCCGTGTCCCCATACCGGCAGCTGCAGCAGCGGCAGTGGCGAAGGATGGGGGTGGTTGCTGCTGAGGCCCTCACTCGCTCCGGGGTGGATGGTGTTTACGCCCCGCGCATTTGCCCTCGCTCTCCCAGCGGCGCTGGGGTTGGTTGGTCGGCATCGACCCACCCTCTTCCATGGATGCCTGCGCCCCTGCCAATGGCGCCTGCTGCTCAAAGGGGTTGTTGCCTGTGCTTGTGCCTGTGCCCGTGCCCGTGCCCGTGCCTGCTGCAGTGCTCCCGGGCCGTGCATGCAGCCCCCTTGGGGTCCTGTCGCTCCTCTGCCTGCGGTGGGTGGGGATGCACGCTGGCCGGCCGACGTGGCTCAGCCTCTTACTGGGACGCACGCCCACCTGCTGGTCACCACAGCCACTCACACAGCTGCTTTGTTCTGCGGACACAGCTTTCGTTCACGCGCGCACGCGCGCGCGTGTGTCTGTGTGTGTGTGTGCGTGCTGTAGCTGGCAGGCAAGACTTGTGCACCAAGTGGGTCTCGAGCAGCATGCAAGCACGCTGAATGCGCATGCATCTGCATCTGCATCTGCTGTGCAGGCTTAGCCCCGGTCAAAAGGTTGAGAGCGGGTGGGCAGAGCTTGCTGGCAGTCTCAAGGCCCACAAAAATGGCTCAGGGTCTGCAAAGGGGCGGAGACTCGGGGCTGAGCTCCTGGAGTGTCGGTGGTGAGAGCAATTTCATTCGCCCGGGGATGGGGATGAGCTGGGAGGAGTTCGGGGGAGGGCGGGGGGGGCGGGTTTGGAGTTGGGAGGGTAGAGGTGTCGGCCACTCGGTCCGGTGGTGGTTGTGTGGCGGAGAAGGGCAAGGTGGGCCAGCTAGCCGTGCAGCATGGGGCCTCTGTCGCCGCTGCTGCCCCCTTCTGTCAGGGATGGCCCGCTCCCGGTGCCGAAAGATCAAGCATCAGCGGCTGGCTGCTGGCAAATGGGAGCCCGCCTTCGAGCCGAGTGGCCAGGTGGGCCACTCTCGGCGTGTCCCTTCTCGCGAGAGCGTTGTGAGGGTGCATGTGCTTGTGCTTTCCCCTCTTTGGGGACAAATGTGGCCATAATGCAGCTGCCCATCTGCGCTCTCGAAGCTCGTTGCATGCCCGCGCCTCACTTCCGCAGCCAGGAAGTCCTGGTTGGCAGATTACCTTCCAGCCATTGCGCACACCCATGGTCAAATCTGAGCTGGTGAAAGTCCCCTCCCTCCCTCCCTCTCTCCCCCTCCCCTCCCTCTCTCTCGCCCCCTCACATAGACACACGTGCATTGGCGTGGACATGCTGATGTATACATGACGACACGCCAGCTGTCAAAAGTGCCCGGGGGCCCTGTGCGAGGAAGCCCTTGCTGTTGAACATGTTAGAAGCTGGCGCCTGCGAACAGCGGGCAAACGTGCCTTCGATATCTGTTAGCAGGTATGGGGGCCTGCTGTCGAGCTTGTCCACAGCTGGCCCGCCTGTCGCCACTTGTCAATAGCACGTATCCTGCTTGCCAGCCGGACCTGTTGTTGACATGCTCGACAGCAAGCTTGTCAATCCCTTGAATGTCTGCTATGGACAGCCAGGAGGCACAACGGACCTCTTGCTTGCACGTGGAGACTCGTTCGCTATGGTGTTTTAATTCAATCAGTTCCAGTGTATGTTTCAGGCTTGCTAGTGCTTCTACGTGAGTTTGAAGGAGGGCGGGACTCTAGGTATGACTACGGCTGCCAAGTTGGAGGACACAGTTGCTTGACGCTCTTACCATAGATGAGGTCCTTTTGTTTGCTCACTCAAACGTTCCTTTGCTCAGCGTGTTCAGATGCGCAGCAAGGTATGCAGCTGTGCGACGCAAAGTTGTTTACGCTATTCTTCTGGTGCGCAGTAAGCAGTTGCAGGAGACGAGGATGTTAGGCACAAAGGTTGTCAAGACACCATATGCTTACAGGACATATATGCTATACGTTAAGCTTGCATTTCTTTTTCTTTGGTCGTTTTATTAAGCCTTCATTGATAATAGCCCATCAGAATGTCTCGAGCACTTATTAGCGTCACAGACGCACAGTGTGTGCAGCAATTGAAGCTGATCCTCGACCCAAAAGTTAAACCAAGGGAGAGGGCAGAAGTCTACGTGCATCGGACAATTTGTCCACACCATCTACGCTTAAGTGAAACCCTTGGGTAAATGTAAGGGAAGATTGCCGCCCCACTCTCCAGCATATGCAGGCGCAAGGGCGGGTTGTCATATATTCCTGCAAAGCTACCAGTAACCTTTACTGCGTGTACTTCCAAATTTCCCAACCAAAGAGACGTGCATTGACTGACCCAGTGAAAAAGGGGATATGCCCACATCTGCAAGCCCGACTCCAAACAGATCACTTCAATCATCTGAAGTGGTTACATACTTATCGGCCATGTCTCTGTGGTACTTCGCCAATGTTACAATGAAGAGAATAAACTCAATCGACTTGTGATCTGCTTAAAGAGGTCTACTTCTGTCAAAGTATATAATTCACAAAGACGCCGCTTATTAAGTACCACCATGCAGCTTAACTACTACAGCTGCCAAGAGAATATGGACTTGCAGTGCTCCTCAACAGAGTGGGCAACAATAAACAAATGACAGACGAAGGATAAGAATATATACTATGACTCCCTTAAGGTAGCCAATTGCCTCGTCATCTAAATAGTGACGCGCATGTATGGATTTACAAGATAACTACATCTCTGGACTTGGGTGCTCAAGATGCAACGTCACCGATGCTGACTTTCATCATCGCTGCTGCTTCCTGATGCAAGGTGCCGAGTGCAAGTGCACAGGGGCAGAAGCAGCAGGATGAAGTAGGAGCAGAGGCATGCTTCACCCCATATAGGCGAGTGAAGCTCAGTCATGCCCTTCTTGCCAGCTAGCGTGCGAGCCTCTCTCAGTCATAATGACTAGGTTTCCACATTCACATTTGTTTGCACGTGCATGCTGGCACATGCGAGTGCACCGACGGCCCACCGCGTCAGGCGGGAGCAAGAGCAGGAGCAGGAGCAGGGGCGGGAAAGAACTTGGAGAGCACGCGGTACAGCTGGTCCTCCTCGATGGGCTTGGACATGAAGCCGTCCATGCCCGCCTCCGCGCACTTCTCGCGCGTGCCCACCACAATGTCCGCCGTCAGCGCAAGGATCAGCATAGGTCGCACGGCCTCCTCCTCCTCCTCCGGGTGCTGCGCATGCGGCTGCGCCCGCGCTCGGCCTAGCGCCTCCTTCTCTGCCGCCCGGATCTGCCGCGTGGCCTCATAACCGTCCATGCCCGGCATCTGCGCATCCCCACATGCATTGCCATGCCGGGGAGTGGTGAGCGTTTGGATTTTCATGAAGGTTGCCTCCGCATTCTGCTGCATGCGCCAAGCAGCGAGCATCAAGAAGATGGTGCACATGGGAGAGCAAGAAAGCCACAATCACTTGTCCTGCAAAGCAGACAGGAAGGTCTCCTTAGCACGCGCGTACGCAGACCCTTTTAAAAGTGCCCTTGCTGCTGCCCTGCTGCACCTACGCTGCCTCTCCGTCTGCAAGCAAGCAGTCAGGACCAAACAGAGCCATCTGGAAATGCGTGTGTGTGTATCGCGCACATCAGTCCGAGCGCACCTGGAGGTCCATGAATGCCCCTCTGCCAGCAAGCGGGTGAATTGCAGCCAGAGCCGTCTGTGCTTACAAAGCACACATCCGTGCAAGCAAACAACGCACCTGGAGGTCCATGAAGACACAGTGGAAGGCGCCGTCGGCGCCGTTCGCAAGAGCGGGGACAGGCGTGGGGGCGCGCAGAAGGTCCAGTGCCTTCTGCCCCCCGCTGACGGCGTCCACAGCCACGCGGTAGCGCAGCAGCATGCGGCTCATGACCTTGCGGTTGACGGCGTTGTCATCCACCACCAGCACGCGCTTGCCGCGCAGCATCTCCGTCAGCAGTGCCGCCACGCCCCCCCCCCCTCCCGGAGGGCCCCCCTGCGGCCTGCTGCTCACCATCTGTGCCTCTGGAGGGCCCCCAGGCGTCACAGCGCTGCCTCTCAGTGCGTCCTCAGAGCCGCCTGCAGCTGGCAGGAGGGGGCCTCCGTGTGCGGAGGAGGGCCCGCCCCCCTCATGCTGCTCCTGCTGCTGCTGCTGGCGCTTGCCCTGGCAGAGCACGATGCTGGCAGCCAGCATGCTGGCGCGCAGCGGTTTCAGCACCACCGCGTCAAACCCCCCGCCTCCTGCTGGCCCTTCCCTCTCCTGCCGGGCGGCGTGATCCGCGCCCATGTCCTGCGACAACAGCATCACGCACGGCGGCCCCTGCCGCTGCCGCGGGTGCTGCTGCTGCTGGGGTTGGGGATGGGGGTGAGGGGGCCAGGTGGCGCTGCTGCGGATGCGTTCCGCCAGCTGTGGAAACGCCGACTTCTCGTGCTCCCACACGCTGCTCTCCACCAGCACCACGTCCGCCTTCAGTAGCGCCGCCCACGCGCGGCTGCTCTCCGCTGTCTGCCCCAGTGTGCCAGCTGGCAGGCCATCGCTGTCAAGGTCGGGCCCGCACCTGCACCTGGTGCTGGGGACCACAAGCGCTGCCGCCGCCGCCTCCTCCGAGCTGCTGCTGCTGCTGCCTCTGCTGTCCAGGATGGAGGAATCTCTTGTGGCAGGGTTAGCATGGTTGAGCTGGAGGGGGCTGGGGCTGGGGCTGGTGAGAGAAGAGGAGGGCGGCAGCAGGGGAGTCTGGCACTCTTCGCAAGAGGAGGGAGCTGGCCGCGAGCAGCGGCCCCCTTGCCCCCCTCCTCCTGCTCCTGCTGCTGCTACTGCTGCTGCTGTCGCTGCTGCCGATGAAGACAACGCTGATGGCGACGGCCCGGCAGGATGCGAAGGAGGGGGGCTGGGGAGGAGCTCGGTGAGGGAGTGGCAGAAGGAGCAGGTCATGCCCAAGCGCGTAAGCAACGCCTCCGTGGCGGCGCGACGCACGGGGCGGTCGTCCACCACGAGCACGCGCGTGCCGCGCAGCTGGTCGCGCGGCAGGTTGCACGCGGGCGGCGGCAGGCCCAGGCTGCCGAGTGGCGCCACGGGCAGGCTGACGTCGAAGAAGAAGGTGGACCCCACGCCCGCGCGCGACACGAAGCTCATCTGGCCGCCCATCAGGTTGGCCAGGCGCTTGCAGATGGAGAGGCCGATGCCGGTGCCGCCGTGCAGGCGCGTGGTGGACGTGTCCGCCTGCGAGAACGGCTCAAACAGCAGCTGCTGCGCCGCTGCCGGGATGCCCAGCCCTGCTCCCGCACACGCTCAGGCACACGCACGCACACACGCAGGCACACGAGCATGCTGGTCAGGAAGCAAATGACACCACCAACGCCCAGGAAGGGCTGTGCTTGTCAGCCGGCTCCTTGGGCCACCTCCCGGCAGTAGCAGAGCCTCATGATTTTGACTACGCTCTGCACACAATAACAAGAAGAAGCAGCCCACTCTTGAGTGCGCGTGCACACAAAATCCACACACACACACACACACACACACACACACACACCGGCACAGGCAGAGGGGCTGCAACACCCACCAGTGTCCTCGACGGAGATGACGAGGCGCAGCGGCTGGTTCTCCTCCCACAGCGCGGAGCCGCTGGGCGAGCGGCCGAGCACGCGCCGCCGATTGGACTCCAGCGTCTGTACCACCCTGGCCCAGCTGTTGCAGCTCTCGATGGCCTCGCGCTCGCTCAGCGTCAGCTTCGTCGTCTTCAGCACCGGCAGCGGCACCGCCGCCGCCCCCACCCCAGCAGAGGCCGATGACTCGAGCACCGCCGGCAACCCCGCACCCACACCCGCGCTGGTGCTGGCGGCAGTCGTCGCCCCCGCCTGGGGGGCAGCGGGTGGCAGGCGGTGGACGACCTCCTCGCCCGGCAGCGCCACGCGGATGCAGACGAAGATGTGGCCCTCCGTCGTGAACTTGAAGGCGTTGCTCAGCAGGTTGATCAGCACCTGCAGTTGCAGCCACGCACAAACCACGTCACTCGCTCGCTCGCTCGGAGACACGCAGGGAGGGCAAGGGAGGTAGTGGGCACAGCACAGGCATGTGCCCGTCATCACTTGGAGGTTGAGTGCAAGAGAGTGGGCGAGCCCTTGCCCCCCTCCCTCCCCCACTGCACTTGCCCCTTCGCCATCACAACCAGCACCATGACCACAGGTTCACACCGAAAGCTGCAGCACCACAGGCATTAAACAGCCCCAGCAGGCACAGCGGATTAACCCAAGAACCCTCTGGCAGGCACGCGCGCCTTCATGCGCGCACCCGCACACACACACACACACACACACACACACACACACAATACACGCACGCACACACACACAAACACGGGCGTGCGCGCGTACCTGGCGGAAGCGCAGGGGGTCGCCAATGAGCAGCGTGGGCACAAAGGGGTGCACAAAGGCGGCCAGCTCCACGCGCACGTTGGCACGCGCACGCTCGGTGAACATGCTCAGCACGTCCTCCACCTCTGTGCGCACGCAGAACGTTATCGCCTCCAGCTCCATGCTGCCCGCCTGCATGCACGCATGCGTGCCAAGTGTCATTGAGCCACGTCCGCGTCGTCTGCTGCTGTGCCTATGCCGCTTCATGTGCTCCTGAGTGGAGGTGTTTGCGATAGGGTGCAGTCAAACGTGCCCGTGCTGACGTATTGGTGCTCTTTCGTGCTTGGGAGGAATAGGTGCCTGACTCATAGGATTTGTTGTGCACGTCATCCTGACGCAGTATTGTTCGATGTGGGTGTTGAGGGGAGCAGATTGACACCAACCAAGAGAAGCAAGCCTTACAAAGTACCATCTCAGGAGGTGACCAATGTTGACGGAGCCAACCAAGACGATTGCGCAGCGTGTGAATTGGCTGCAATTGGGAAGGCCATAGTCGGATGTCAGTGCGCAGCAATAGAATGTTGGGTGTGTCTACCCTGCAGCATTAATGGGTAACATAAGAGTGGTTCAGTTTGGCTGCCCATGGGTGTAGACTCTGCGTATCCTTGTGTAATTTCTGAGGGAAGGTAGAATCCTGTTTGGACCTCGTTTGCTATGTGAGGGCTGGCAAATTTGAGCAGATATGATCCTTTAGGTGCAGCACAACCTTCTGGCTTGCTCTTCATCCTCCGCTTGGGCCGCGACAAAGAGACACACACGCGATGCATGCACGCCAGCCCCACCAGAAACGAGAGGAGTGGATTGGAGGTGGGCCCCTGCGCAGCAACCGCATGAGCTGAGCTGAGCTGAGCTGCGCACTCGAAGTCCGGAAGCCCCGTCCTTCCAGCTTCTCCCACAAGAAGCTGGGCCCCGTCCCTCCATCCATCCACGGAGGACAAGAAGGGCGCCACAAGGCCAAGAGGGAGAGGGGGAGGGTGGGGGGAGGGTGGAAGATGGACGTTAAGACACACGCCCATACACATGCACGTATGCATACAAACACACACAGACACACACACACACAGACACACACATGCTCGGGTACCTCGATCTTGGAGAGGTCGAGGACGTCGTTGATGAGCGCGCAGAGCGCGCGGCCGCTGGAGCGCGCCGTCTCCACGTAGTCCAGCTGCGTAGCGTCCAGGCGCGTGTCGCGCATGAGCAGGTTGAGCATGCCGATGATGCCGTTCATGGGCGTGCGGATCTCGTGGCTCATCGTCGCCAGGAAGGTGCCCTTGGCGCGGCTGGCGCTCTCCGCCGCCAGCTTGGCCGCCTTCATGGCGTCCTTGAGGGTGCACATGCGCCGGCAGTCGTGCTCCATGCGCTCGTACCCCTTGCTCGTCGCCCACACGATGTACGACTGCGCCCCCTCACGCGCGCAAACCCACACCCCCATCACGCACAGACATGCGTGCAGCTTCTTCTTGGCGTGAGAGGCACATCAGGAGAGAGACAGGGAGTCCATTCGAGGATGTCCGATGAACGGCTGCATACGTCCCGCTGCACCCGCACCAAGCACACGCAAATGCACGCGCCCGTGCTCAAGCACCATCTATGCAGTTATCTGAGGGCCGTCCACACAGTGATCCCCCACGTGCACCCCCGGTGTCACCCCCCCCCCGCAACACACATGTGCGTGCTTGAACGTATGCGCTGCTTATTTGGTATCAGAGACAGGTGCAAAGAGACGGAGAGGGAGGAGATGAGCAGTCCAGCAGCTATGAATATGTGATGCACCTGCGATGGGAGCAAGGGCATCACACAAAAAGGGAAGGACAAGGAGCTCATAGAACGTGGGGGGTACGTGCAGCACACGTGTCAGCTCCTTTGAGTGGCGGATTTCGCTTAGGCGTGCCCCCCCCCTTGAGCCAGAGTCAGATAACGCAGCACTCTGTTGGCGGCTCAAGCCAGTCAGCGTTTGTAGCTTTCGTGGTCGTCGGCATTTCCGTATCTCGTCAAATGCAATGAGCCACAGTCGTCTGCCATTTTCCAAGGGAGTCAGTCTGAAGTCTGAACATGTTATGACGAGCCAAAGCTTATCGCCCTATGGCCGTTCGAACTGGCTCGCACATACGCGCTACGTGCATTGTGAGGAATACACATGACGGCAAGAGACATACACGCATTTGTGTGTCAAGACTCTGGTGTGCGCATACTTCAGAGCGAGAAGAAAAGGCCAAGAACAGAGCCCGGGGCATAGAGGCGAAACAGAAGCGCCATCACATGGCCGCATGCCTCTCCAAACACACAGAAGGTACTCCACAAGGGGAGGGCTTACGGAGAGGAGGGCAATGATGAGGGCCGCCGCCGACCACTCAAAGGCACCCGCCGGCGGAGTGCTTCCCTTCAAATACCTGTGGGAAGCGAGAGGGAGTCGAGAGAGGAGGAAAAGGCAGAGAGGGAAAGTAAGCCATTTCCTGCTGCAAAACTGCGGAATGTATATTATGCTATCTCAAAGGACAAACACATGCGGCCACCTGAGCGCGCGTATGCACGTGGCTGAGAGAGGAGGGGGGGAAAGAGAGAGAGAAAAGGAGCTCTCGGGGGGACTCAGCAAGACCATACGCGCTACTACCTTCATCACCGGGAGTTGGATGATAAGAGGAGGAGGAGGTGGCAGTGACCTAAGCTGGGCTTGTTCTCAGAACCACTTCTCCACAGCACACTTCTTCACCCGCGTGCATGAGCACCCTCACAGCGCAGAGAGATGCATCTATAACACCTCCTTTCAAGGAAGAGTCTATGCAAGTGACCCCCACAAGGGAGAGGGAGGGGAGGAGCACAGCCGCAACAGGATTGCAAAGGGACTGGAGGTGGGAGAGCGCGAGAAGAGCCACACCCTTCTGGACATGCATGTGCACGCACGCACGCACACGCACACACACACGCACACATACGCGTGCACGCACAGATGCCGACTCACTTGCAGTAGAGGACGTGGTTGCGGCTGCGGTCCAGCTCCAGAGACGTGGACGCGCCGTACGACGCCAGGTCGCCGACCTCCTTGGGGGATGCGCGCATGCTGTTGGGCTCGCCCAGGAGCGGCTGCCCGGGCTCACTCATGTCGTACACGCGCGCCACAACGCCCTGCCTGCACGCGCTTGCACGCACCGGGAACTCAATTACTGCTGGAGGAGGGAGGACCCGAGGGAGGCGCAAGGAGGGGGGCTAGGCGGGGGGCCTCCGGCTCTTCAACCACGCCCTTGCCTGCATGTGCGCTTGCACGCGTGCTCAGGGCAAGCAGCCGCTGCAAAGCGGGAGGCCCAGGAGAGGAGCAGGGATGGAGGGGCTGTGTCAGGGCACCACCCTCCACTCCTTGTACGTGCTTTTCTATTCTCTCCCTCTCTCTCACGCAAAAGTTGCACCGGGAATAGGTCTAACACACCCCAGTAGTCTGAGCTGAACCCAAGGCTGCAGCCATGTAATGTGCGTCACGTGAGGAGTATGCACGCAGCGGAGCAGAGCAAAGGGGCAGGCAAGGATGAGATCAAGACAGTCGGTATTCAGCAGCAGCAGCAAGAAGTGCAGGCAGCACAATCATCAGCAGCAGCGCAGGAGGAGCAGGAACAGGGGCAGAAGGAGGAGGATGAGCAGGACAAACTGCAGCAGGAGAAGCAGGGAGAGGAGAAGGGGGGGGGCGCATACCGCGGGCGGAAGTAGTTGTCGAACATGTTGGTGAGCATGTGCGAGAAGTCAAACTGCGCCAGGATGTAGCCGCGGCACAGCGTGGCGTTCTGCTCCACCGTCGCCCCCAGCCCCGGCGACACTGCGCCACACGTCACAGCCAGAGCCAATCGCCACCGCCATCACGTCAACAGGCTACGCTCCAGAGGTGCAGGCTGCAGAAAAGGCACTTTCGGCACCCTAGGGCAAGGCTGGGCTGCCAGCAAAGACGCCCCCGGGGCTGGCGACTAAGTGCGTGCATGCATATGAGTGCGCGCAGGAATAGGGCTCTTGCTGAGACGCAAGCAACATCACATGAGCTCCAGTAGTGATCTCCTCGCAAGCGGCCAAATTCATGATGGGTGGGTCCCACTAAGGCTCGGCTGAAGCTCGAACACGCTCCCTTACACTGCTGCAGCCAGCACGAGCGCATGCATGCACGCGTGGGCGTACCGTCGTAGACGGGCCAGACGGCGGTGGTGACGAGGCTATCGAGGTAGAGGAAGGGCTCCGCCAGCGCGCCGCTGATGCCGCTGTCGCGCGCGCGCACCATGGGCTTCGCCACAAACGGGCCTGCACTCGCGCGCGCGCACGCACGCATGGCCACGGCCCACATTGCTTGCACGCGTGAGTCACTGTGTGTTGTACCACCATGGCGTGCTCGGGGGGTGGTCCCCGCCACGCAGGAGTGAGTGGGAGGCAGCATCCTTACCCTGGGTGGCGGGTGGGGGTTGATGAGGAGAGGCATGCAGATGGGCATCCAGCATGCAGTAGAGGGCGTGGCTTAGGCCAGGTGTCAATAGGGCAGGAGAGACGCACAAAGGGAGCAAGGGGGGAAGGGCGGGGGAGAGACAGGGAGATGAGAAGAGGAAGAGCAAAAGAGCACGTTAGAGGGGGAGAGAGAGGAGAGGGAAAGGGAGAGGCAGAGAGGGAGGAGGGAGAGAGACAATTGAGCTGCGGGTTGGGGTGAAGCTCTATTCCGCGGTCTATGGGCTCTGGGCTGTGGAGTATGGGCCGGGGGCTAGAGGGCAGGCCACATACTGTCCTTGACATCCACCAGATGGTAGTCGGAGAAGTTGCGCAAGGGGTTGGCCTCCTGCAGGAAGATGACGGCGTACTCCGGCGCGTCGGGCGCGCACACGCGCACGCCCCCCACCGCTGGAGCCACCGCAATGCACTTGCCGCCGTGCGCCGCCTCGAAGGCCGCCCGCTCCGCGCCCAGCACCCGCTGCAGGTACCCGATCCCTGCAACGTCCCCCAAGCCACAGCCATCAGCCAGAGGCAGGCAGGCAGGCTGGGGGGGGAGGAGGNGGGGGGGGTAGGTAGGGAGGAGCGCGGCTGATTGCTGACGATGATGATGATGACCGGTGGGTTGCGCAGTGTCAGCAGTCAGCAGGGGCATCCAGCGCTGGGCCCAGTGGCACGCATGCAGGGGGGCATGCGGCGGCCGAGAGTGACCAGGGGGAGAGGGTTGCCAGGAGAGAGAAGAGGAGGGAGGAGGGAGGCGAGGCTCGAAGGGGCAAAGAAGGCACCGGAAGAGTGAAGGGCCCCAGCGCAGCCGTTTCAATCAGGGGCAGCGATGGGCCCAGTGGCATGCGTGCAGGAAGGGGGGAGGGGCAGCAGGGGAGCAAGAGAGGAGAGGAGGGGGGCGGCACCGGAGATGAAGGGGCGCAGCGCAGCCGTCTCGTCCGTGAGCTCCACAAAGGCTGCCTGGTCCAGCGCGGGCGGGCTCTTGTGGAAGTAGAACGTCTGCACCACCTTGGCAAACGTCGCCACCTGCAGGCCAGGGCGGGCGGGCAGGCGGGCGCAGTCAGTGCAGGGAGGGCCATGGGCCGCCATGGGCCTGCTTGAGTGGACAAACACCCTCTCTCTCTCCCTCTCTCTCTCTCTCTCTCTCTCTCTCTCTCTCTCTCTCTCTCCTTGCCAACCGCTTTCTACATGTGAGTGATGCATGATAAGGAATAAGGGGCAGGCTGGCAGTGCCAGCTGTATGCAGGCTGCGAAGCCTGCTGCTCCTAAGAACCAGCTCATGTATGATGTGGCAGCCCATGCAGCAGAGCATCAGCTCAGCAGGTGGCCAATAGCCTGCGATTAGGGCTTGTGAGTGATACACATGTGACACAGGTTGTTGCTTGAAGCTTGTGAGGGACACGCACTGGGATTACCCAGGAAGCTCATCGGGTTGCCCCAACTCTCAAGCCGACTAAGTTCTCCAGGCTTGCCATGGCAATGGTAGAGGCAGAGGCAGACGCAGGGGCAGGAGAGGAGTAGGCTAGACGCCCAGGTGCAGCCAACAGAAGTGCAGGATGAGCTAACGGTCAGCTGACCATGACTCAGAGCATTTGTGCTGATGAAGCCATGCTAATGCGCTGCTGCTGCTGCGGTTCTGCTTACGGCTCACATACCCACGGGCATCCTCACCAGCTGGTGGGAAGGGGGACGTAGTTGCCTCAATAGAAGGAGGGAGGGGAGGGAAGCTCTGGAGGTGGTGGCAGACAGGACCCCTCATCAATCCATCTCAAAGTTGTTTCAACCATCAGCTAGTCACCTGAGGACAAGGCATTCCTAGACTTGCGTGTCTCATGAGATAACCAGGACCTCAGTGACTGTCAGTGCGATGCAAGTGGTTCGTGAATTTTCATATCGTTCGCAAGTTCTTTCAGCATTGACGATAAATGACAGATGCATTTATCGGCCATCTCGATTGAAAGGAGTCAATCATTAGAACTGTAGTGGGATTCAGCTTGAGCAACAACTCTGGGGGCACAGCGAGGAATGCTAAGCTGCTACAAATGAGTACCTGGTTACTGGAGGCAAAGTACTCGTCTTGCACGGTTTTGGCCCATACGTTGCACTGAGTTCTCAAATTGTCGTCCCTACGTTCCCTGGAGGACCTGTAAAGGAGGACAAATATCAAAGCGACCAGCCCTACACCAACTATTCCCCAAAGGAATAGAAGCATATGGCGCCATTTAGCAGCACTCAAAAATATCCTACTAGTCCAATCAATGTCAACATCGTCATCATCATCTGAGTCTACACCCGTTAGCCTCAAATCAGTTCCCCCCTGTACCGGGGAACCCCTAACTGTGCTCCTTTTGGGCTGCTCATCAAGATGGCTTTGAGCTTCTAGATCACCTGCCCCTGCTTCTTTGACGCGTATAATCTTAGACATATTTATTAGCCCCAATAACTGTCTCACAAAACGACTCATTCTTCCCTCTCCTTTCCTTCACATTTGAATGATCATGCGGAAGGATGTGATGTATTGTCACCCTTTTTATGAACAAACAGAAACATAAGGAAGTAAAGAGTGCAATTTGAATGGGAGATATAGCTCCTGTGGCTTCACTGACTTTCCTCGACGTGCTTCAAGCTGGTTGGGAAACGTGAAAAGCTTGGAGGTTCACACGTGGCAGGGAGCGGCAGGGAGCGGCAGGAAGTGCAAGTGGACAATGCGACACCCATATTGACGTATCCAGCGATCGTCAGCTCTGTACTAGTCGGTACGAGCAGCTACAGGCTACGAGTACACAAAAGGCACAAGTGCAGTGTGCACATGTGAGCAACAAGTGGGCATGCTTTTACTTAGGAGGTACAGCCTACAGGGTGTGGTGACTGGTCGTGAAACCTGATCAGCTTTGAAGGACCGGGAATCATGAAAAGGCTGGGGCGGGCTTAAATTGCCCGCGCTGCCCGGTTTACGTTCAATGTTGGTCTTCAACATAAGGATGTACCAGCTAGTATTAAACTATAAATATGACATATATAATATCCACTACTTAAAATACGGTTAGACAAAGGGTGGACGGTAATGTTCGGGGCATAAAGACGATAGGAACTTCCCTGTAGGGCTGCTGCAGACTCCATATGGAAAATTCGTCGAAAACCATATCTAACCATTACGATCGGACGCTGGACGCGGAAGATCTACCTTTATACAATCTGATTCTTGTTCTCTGAATCAGATGGTGGAGTGGATGGTTTTGGAGCCTCTGACGCCATTCACAGGAACAAGCGACTATCAACTTCTGTCAAGTGACGTCAAGTGCATACAAGTGCGCACTGCATACAATCACTTCTTGCAAGTACGGAATGCGTTTGGCTTAACTATCTACAAATTACAGTTTGGCACGCGTGGCCGAAGTCACCATGTGCCCAGGTACGGAAACAACCATTGACTACAACCGACCAAGTCAAGCTGACTTGTCATGGTCAGCGCAGAAATTAGGTTAATGTTCTTCGAACGAGCAGAGTGACAATCACGATCAATCACGATAAACGAAATGCCCACGCCTTGGGATAGGCGGAGGAAATGCAAGCCAAGTCAGGGGCCAATTACAAAATTACCCCTCCAAAGTTAGTAAATTAAAAAATCTACCCTCACTTTTGTCGCGACTATTATCCATCTGACGGTGTCGCACGCGCAGCGCAAGCTACGGCCACCTAGTGCTGAAAGTCAACGTTGACTCACCGACCACTTGACTGATTACATCGCAGTCAGCGATTATGGCGGCGTCAAGACCACTGGCAAGGGGTCAATGTCAGTGTGACCCACACCCAAGGATGGGGGAGGTTTTGACAAGACAGCCGCGAGGCTAGGAGCTGGAGATCACCAATGAGCCGCCCAGCAAGTACCAGGTCAGGTACTGTGTGACTGGCAGATTAAGCCAGGTCATGGCTGCAATGCCAAGATAGGTTACGGTCGCCCGGTTGGAAAAACTTGAGCAAGTGGCATTTGCTTGCACGCCGCTCAGGAATTCTTAGCCATGAGCCAATTAGGCGTGACTGCCAGCTGAGAAGCTGCAGCCACGCGCGACAGTCACAAGGTGTGCATGCATGCTGAGTGACTACGAGTTTGAGTTGAGCATGGCTAGGCGGAGGCGACATGCAGCTAAGTTGTGTGACTAAGCACGGCATTCTCGAAAGATGACGCTGTGTGGTGCCTGCGAAAGGCACGAATCTTGCCTGAGACATGTCATTCACTCTCACGCACCTTTGCCAAGAGGCAGAAGGAAAGAGAAGAAGGGCGCGAAGAAGAAGAAGGAGTTCCCAAGGCCATTGGAGGGCCAAAGCCCCACACTTCTGACGACGCTGAAGATTCTTCTGTGTATCATAGATAAGTTAAGATTGTAGGAGTTCCCAAGAGGGAATCTCACGGTTGAAGAAGGAGAACTGCAGAATAGAATCTGCTAGGAGATTAGCACAGAGTCAGCCAAACGCCACGAGTGTGTGTGTGAAGCAGCCTTGAAATGGTGAGTCGTGTGTTGATTTCCAAGTTCTCAGAAGTCGCATTCGCATCTCGAAGAGAGAGAGCAGTATTGACAGGTAAAGCTCTCAGTGAAGAACTGAGTGAGCCCAGCCTGGCAGTGAAGAGCTGTTATGGCGCGGTGTTAAGTGAAGAGCTTGACCCAGGCCAGCATAGACGTAGTTTCAGAGTTTTGTAAGCTGACTTGTGGAAGTTAAGCGAAAGCCTGAAGGGCGATTTTCTCTGAATCTGACGTTGCATGTCAAGCTGCTTAGAGTGTGATTTCTGCAAACTACAATTTGCTCACCTGTGAACCCAAGAACCTTAAGGCATAAAGCCTATGTGGAAGTAAGAGACTTCCGTCCTACTTCTGAGAACTTCGGTTCTGTGGTTCAGGTGAATAGAAATTCCCAAGCAAATTGGGGATTGAGGCCTGTGAGGGCTGCCGGTGCTCAACCTGGAAGGGGACCCGGAGAAATTCAACTGTACATGCAGTTGAGGAGTGGAAGACTCTACTACCCTGTGGAGCCTGCGGAAGGTTCTGATTCAAGCCAGAGTCCACGAGAAAGTGAGACATCTGAGCACACGGATAACCTGTGGAGTGAGCAACCGTCGAGAGACGAGTCTCGCCATACTGCCACGAACGGTGAGAATCCGTATAACGCGCGAGCTTTTGTACCCAATTCGGGCAGAGAGCACGACGTGTGGGATAAAGATAGTGAGTCTTGGTCACCACTCGAAATGACTGGTGATGATAAGGATGAAAATCCTAAGTTCAAGCTGTCTACAAAGTGTTTTAGTGGACGAACCAGTGGAAATAGTCTCACTTTCGAAGAGTTTGATGAGATCTATTGGGCTGACTTCTTTGAGAAAATCCGAAAGGATTCTTCTTACACTCAGTCAGTCGCTTTTATAAGCTTGGTTCAGTACTTGGACAAGGATGCCTTGTTGCTGTATCGCCAATTTCGGAAGGATGAGAACCTTACCCAGGAATGGGCGTTTGACGAGCAAAAGAAGGCGAGAGATTTGAAAATCCAGAAAGAGGCTGCGAAAGCCCGCCTGTCCGCTTTGTCATCAGGAAGAGCGATACCTGCTGCACCTGTTGAGAGCGTAGACTTAGCTGCACTAACACAAGAATTAACAGATGCCATGAAGCAACTCACCGAGGGTCAGCAGCGAGCGGCTACTCGAGATGATGATGCTGGATCTGTCGCAGAATTGCGTAAAGTGTGTGCAGAATTGTCTGAAAAGATTGCTAATGCTCAGGAACGAGTAACACGCAGAGCTGCACCTTTTACAGGGCAGCATGGTGATAGTGTCACCACGGAAGCAAGCCATGCGCAAGCGTTGGCTAGTTGCCGTAGGGATATGGAGGCTGGGGATGACCAGTTAGACTCTGAGCACTGTCTGCGTCGTTTCTTTAAGTTGCTTGAAGCAACATTCCCAGAGGATCGCAGTCTTAAAGTGCACCGCTATGTGCATTTTGTCCGTCAGAAGAACGAGACAGTGATGGAGGTCAAATCCAGATTGGTAGACCTTGCCAAGAAGGCAGGAATCTATGAGCCTAGGATTGTGGCTGACAAATTCTTGTTGTGTCTGGGTAAAGACACAGATCGGGAGGTCAGGCCGCACCTATCTGCGAAACGCGGAATCGACTGGAACATCGACGAGGCTGCTGAAATAGCACGCAATGTCGAGGAAGGTAAAGTCTGGTACAAGGAGGCTTCCAGGACGCTTATGGCTCCTGAGAGAAGGGAGGAATCCTTTCAGCCCAAGGCCAATAGCTCTAATTTTCAGTTTAAGAAAAAGAGCGGGTCTTTCAATAGGTTTGCTAAGCACGCCAACACTGCTGAGACAGCAGAGGGCTGTTGGAACTGCGGGAAATCAGGACATCAGAAGAGAGATTGTCCGTACCCGGATGCTAAGCAATTGTCTGCTAGCAAGGCGCAGGTATGCGCACATTGCAGTAAAAAGGGACACTCAGAAGATGAGTGTTGGTCCAAGAACCCAAATCTGAAACCACCATGGGCTAATGCTGCCACGAAAGAGGCAGATAAGGGTAAGAAAAAGGAGAAAGATAACTCTGGTAACCGGAAGGGTAATCAGAAGTATGATGCTATGAGTGCAGAGATTGCAGAGTTGAAAGCTCAATTTGCAAGACTAAATGTGCCTAATGTCTATTACGATGCAGATGTGGCCGAAAAGACCGTCTGCAAAGGCGAGAAGCTGACGCCTGAGAAGGCCGTGGTTGCAACGGCTGCGGAGCGCGCAGATCATGACCGTCTGGTTCCAAGGAATGCTGGGAAGCTTCCTCAGACCTTTCGGATCACTCTCAATGAGAACGAGATTGCGCAGCTACGACAAGCCAAGCCTGGGCCACGCAAGACATTTAGTTTTTGTAANAATCGACTTACCAAATAGGCGATTAACAATTAATAAAGATCTTTATATGAGCAAGTAATCTTTATGGTATTTTCCGTTCACTGGTTAAACGGCAAAGGACAATACACTAGCAGTGAATAATACTCGTAAGTCAAATGCGAGTAAACTAGCATCATTAATGCAAATCAGTAAACTCATACATAAGCAAGGTTAGAAGACAGTGCGTATCAATGGCTTCTTGCCTTGGATTCAGATCTCTCTCAGTAAGCTGTACAAGAGAGTTGGCCTCGTTTCCAAATGTCGAACTTGAGAGCAATGCCTAGCATATGTACATGGAATGAGTTTACTGTTCAACGGCCAGTGCGATGGCACCGCCTACCCGGGAGTTAACCACGTTGGTAGGACCTCGGTTAACCAAATCCACCGCCATCTCCCATCATCCCGAACAGCCATCCACCATAGGGATGTCATCTGGCCATTCATCTAGCATATCGTACTTAGATG
>WELA01009453.1:68213-97464 GCA_009602735.1 Mesotaenium endlicherianum | reverse complement strand
CCTAAACCCTAAACCCTAAACCCTAAACCCTAAACCCTAAACCCTAAACCCTAAACCCTAAACCCCAAACCCTAAACCCTAAACCCTAAACCCTAAACCCTAAACCCTAAGCCCTAAGCCCTAAACCCTAAACCCTAAGCCCTAAGCCCTAAGCCCTAAGCCCTAAGCCCTAAGCCCTAAACCCTAGTGTGATTGTTAATTCCAAGTTTATGTGGTTATTCATAGACAAGCAGAGGAAGCAGAAACTTCTGTCCTCTTTGCACTCCATGGCTGATTTGTTTCAGAAAGGTCAGCAGGTGAAGGTAAAAAAAGTAGCTTCTGTTGCAGGCCACATCATTTCCATGAAACCTGCTTTCGGGGTTATCACAAGTATGTTCACTAGAGGCTTTTTCAAAACTATCTCTCAACAATTAGAATGATCAGACTCAGTTCCCCTGCATCCAGAAATAGGTCCTGAGATCCAATTTTGGCTAGCCCATTTTGACAACCATAACAAAGCACCCATCCAAACAAACCTCTCCCCAGATCTAGTCATGCAATTCTTAGCTTGTGATAGATCGTGGGCAGCATATCTTAAGGATCTGAAGTCAGGGAACCATTTTGAGCTATCAGGTCTCTGTACCCCTCTAGGGCCTGGACCTGCTCTGGCTAATCACGTGCGAGGTGTTACAGCAGCTCTGGAGACTGCTCAGCATATGATTCAGGACAACCAATTGTTGATCAGAATTCAGAGCTATGACTTGTTTGCTACTTTGAAGGAAGGCACCCATGGCGACCCCTTAGTGGCTCACCTTACCAGGGAGTTCTATGCCTCCACTATTCCTCTCAAGCTTGTTCTCCAAATTGAGTGGCTTGTGCTTTGGTGTGAGGAGAGCCTATCCGACTACTCTTTCCAGTTGGAAAGGGACGACTTTCCGCTCCATCCAGGAGCTTTGAGAGACTAGAAGAGGACTGGGGGCCTCACTCTGTAGATAGATTTGCTCATATTGACAATACTAGGTGCTTAAGGTTCAATTCTAAGTGGCTGTATCCCAGGTCTGAAGCCATCAAGGCTTTCACTGAGGACTGGCAGTTTGAGAATAATTACCGTTTCCCTCCCCCCCAGTTGATTCTTTCCACAGTGCAGCACACTCTCAGATGTCATGCAATCTGCACCTTGGTCATCCCCGAGTGGCATGCCGCAAATTGGTGGCCTAGGCTCCACTCAGATAAAGACATTTGGGCCCCCTTTATTTCTGACTGTTCTTATTTGGGAAAGAGTGAGGAGGTCTTACTTCCAGGCTACCATAAGAATGCATTTGGAGGCAGGGGAATTCCTCTGTGCACTATGCTAGCACTGAGGGTGGATGGACGTGTTCCTGGCAGAGGCATGGATTGCTTGCCACCGTGTATTGAGTAAGTTGGAGGAAGCCAGCCTGGACATGGCCTTCAAGATGTTGGCTCCTAGCACCCTGAGAACCTATGGTACCTACTGGAGGAAATTTCAAGAGTGGTGTGGAGCAATGCAGGTACAGGATCTTCCTGTTTCTGAGCATGTACTCACACTCTATCTAATCCATCTTCTAGACACATGAGTATCTATCTCTGTTTTTAGATTGTCCACTTCAGTTATTTTCTGTATGCACAATCTCCTGAACTTACCTAGTCCTACAGAATCCCTCTCAGTCAAAAACCTCCGCAGAACTGCTGAAAAGATCTTGCCTCGGCCGGAGCAGACCAAAGCTCCTATTAGCCCGGGTAAAATTTCAAAAATCATGCACTTGTATGCTGCTCAGAATTCCCCTGCCAGCAGCCTCATGAAAGCAGCGTGTATACTCTTTATGTTCTCAGCAGCTCTGAGGTACTCAGACATCCGAGTTATTAGGCATGAGCTAGTGAAATTGATAGGTGAGCCCTTACTCCAGGTTGTCTGGCTGCTCATTCCTCAGGCCAAAAATGATCAGCAAGGTATAGGTGCTTGGGCTGTGTTACATGCCAGTGGGATGCTTTGGTGCCCTGTAGACATGTTCTGCAGGCTTCTAGCTGAATGTCCAGAATACTCTAAGCCTGGCCCACTTATCCAGGAGCTCTCTCCGGAAGGTAGGCCATCAGGGAAGCCTGTGAGCTATCCTACGGTGCATCAGTGGTGTAGGGAATGTTTCCGGGAGGAAGTGGGGCTAGATCCCAATCTCTTCAGTACTCATTCACTCAGAAAAGGGGCAACCTCAATTGTTGCTAATCTGGAGGTTCCAGATCATAATATCCAAGACTTGGGCAAGTGGAAGTCCCAGAAGGGGGAGGATCCTTATATCATCCAGGCTCAAGTTCAGGCAACCCAGGCAGCTAGGTTAATAGTGCCCCCTGATATTTCAGGAAATTCTTCATTATCTCAGGACCAGCTGCTGAGATGAAGTGCATTCATGAAGATGAAGTGTAAGAGATGAGGTTGGAGGCAAGTCGTTACTTGTTATCATTAATTGTTACTTAGCCTAGACTGCATCCTTTTCTACTCCCATACTGCTACTCTGTTCTACTTTAAGTTCTACTGCTACTCTATCTTTACTTCCAACTTCTCTATCTACATGTCAGCTTCATTGCACTTGTAACACTTGCACATTACAAGCTTTAACTCTAACCTGCATGATTCTCCTAAGATGTTATATGTTTCAGCTTATGATAAAGAAATAGTATGAAATTTATTCACAGTCAAAGCTGGCTCTTGTTGTCAACCTGGCTGGCGGTCCCACACGTACTTCAAACTGGATATGGTACATTCGTGGGGAAAGCGGGCAAAAGCGGGAATTGATGAGAAATGACTGCAATCGATGGCAATCGAGGAGTCTTACCATTGATTATTACCATGTCAAATTTGTGCCAGGACTCCGCATGCCATTTGTCCCAACATGTCCGGCACATTCCAGGCCACATTCAGAGTATCACAAAAATTGATCTCGTCTTCGCGCACCCATACTCATTGAAACTCACGGCCTGCTACCAGCCTGCTACAGCAGACACACACTGAATCTGTTCTGCAGAAGAAAGATAGTGCAGAAATATTGGAGCGAAGGAAACTCGAAGAACGTGTCTCCTTACATAGGCATATCCTGTCCCTGGCACATATAGAGAAGCTTATTGTAGCTTTGCCATATTGCCATTTTCTCTTGTATTCTAGGAGAAGGACGTAGTTGTACGATATGACGACCATAGTATCGACCACGATGCTACATAGTATAGAGAAGGCTGATATAAAACCGTCATCAACCAGTGCCTTCCAGGTTCCAGAGAAGGCACCTCAAATGGAGCCTGTCAAGCAGTGGGGCAATAGTCCCCTCAGTGTAGTTGATCCTGAAGTATGGGACTGGATAGAGAAGGAGAAGAATAGGCAGTGGAAGGGAATAGAGCTTATTGCTTCAGAAAATTTTACATCGCAAGCTGTCATGGAAGCCCTTGGCAGTCCGGTCACGAATAAGTATTCAGAGGGTTTGCCCGGTGCTAGGTACTACGTAGGAAATGAGTACATAGACCACATCGAGAATCTTTGTCGAGACCGTGCTTTGGCTGCTTTTCACTTGGAGCCTGAGAAGTGGGGAGTGAATGTGCAACCTTACTCATGTACGTCAGCAAACTTTGCAGTTTATACAGCTCTATTGACCCCTAAGGATCGCGTCATGGGGTTGGACCTGCCATCTGGTGGTCATCTTAGCCACGGATATTACACGGGTAGTGGAAAGAAGGTCTCTGGGGCTTCCATATTTTTTGAGTCATTGCCTTACAAGGTCAATCCGCAGACAGGTTTTATTGACTTCGACAAATTAGAGGAGAAAGCCATGGACTACCGTCCCAAGATCTTGATTTGTGGAGGAAGTGCTTACCCTAGAGAATGGGACTACGCTCGCTTTAGGCAGATAGCAGACAAGTGTGGGGCCATACTGATGTGCGACATGGCTCACATCTCCGGCCTCATTGCTGCACAGGTATATATCATCATTCCTAGCAAATCTCGCACTGTCCATAGGTTACATCATTGGAAGGGTTTTGTTGCCATGTATTCATCTGAATAAGTGGGTGTTGTTCTTCTGGTAGTTCTTCTGTATCTTGATGCTAATCTTAGGGGGGCAGGGCATGATGCAGCTACGTTGGGAACCTCAGCACAGGGCGTTGGATAACTAGGTTATCCAGGGATTGTAGGTCGTGGGGGTGTTCATACGGCCCGTTTGCGTATGCATGGTGTATGGTTCATATCAAGATGCTAGGACATGCACTTAAGGTGATATGAGGGAAGCCTGCGTATATAGCACTATGGAATATAGCTCTCTGCATGGGCCTCCTCCTGTATGCAGACGTGTTCAGAGCGGAGTTGAACATTTGTCGTGTAATGCTCATGACTGGTGCTGCTCTTTGTGAGGGTTATGGTAGCGTGAAGTATTGAGTATGTCGATCTGAAATCAAGACCTATCTCTACTTCTATATATCAAGAGTTTTGGAATACAAAAAGCTCAAGGCTTAGACACCTTTCCTGCTCAGTGACCTTGGCCAGTGAGCAACTGGTGGGGAAAGGATTACGGGGGTTTAATGTTTAACATACGAACAACTAGAGAACAACAAAATGAATTGAAGCTTTTCATTGTCGGCAATTTTACTATGCAATGGGGAGGTCAACATTGGTCAAATCGATTACGCGGTCATCTTTGATAGCTGCTAGCGTCGTTTGAGGTCAGCATGATGAAGTATGTTTTTTTTGGGTGTTTTTCTGAATAGTCAGGATTGTAGGCTAGTGGCAGTAGCTACTACTGCTTTGCAGCCAACTGCAACTGCAAGAGAGGAGACATGATTGAAGACGACGCTTTCCTGATATAATTTGTCAGCATTTATTGCCTACACAATGCAATCAGGAGTAATGTTCCCGGGGTGCCTCTCGTCTGCTGGGTCTCTATAGGTTGCCCTAAATTCTCACAAGTTTTGTGTGCTGGTGGCATGGTGCAGGAGTGTAAGAGCCCGTTCACATATTGCGACATCGTGACAAGCACTACCCACAAGATCTTGAGGGGGCCACGCTCAGGCATGATTTTCTTCCGCAAGGGCATTAAGGCAGTACGCCGTGGCGCCAACGGGAACAGCCACTTGTCGGCGTCGTGTGAGGACAGTGGGTACTACGACCTGGAGGACAAGATCAACTTTGCCGTGTTCCCGTCCCTGCAGGGTGGCCCGCACAACAACCACATTGCTGCGCTGGCTGTCGCCTTCAAGCAAGTCAACACGCCCTCCTACAAGGCGTACATCCAGCAGGTACCCCACGCACCCCTGCCGCGGCTCTTCTGTCATTTAGTAGGGGTGTGAGTCTGATTTGAACATGCAGGTGCTCATGTACTGGGCGTGTATGTCGCCTTCCCTCAGGCTCCATCTTACCACATCAATTTTCACTAATATCGCCGCCTGCGGCGGTGACGACGTGCTTGTATGACAGCAATTGTGTTGTCGCTTCTGACAAGTGGCAAGCACTTTGCGGATCTCATCCACGCAGGTAAAGAGAAATGCAGCGGCCCTGTCGAGCGGCCTGCTGAAGCGAGGGTGCAAGCTGGTCACAGGCGGCACTGACAACCATCTGTTGCTGTGGGACCTGCGACCTCTTCGTCTCACAGGTCCGCCCCGGCACCACTGAGGGCCCTGCCCCCTTCTTTTCTTTCGTGGTTCTTGCCTTTATTTTTTGTCTTTGTTGGCGACTTTCGCTGTACCTGTAGTTGTGTATCTGTTCTTGCATTTCATGCTTGTGATGAATCATGTCTCTTGTGTGCCAGGAGGGGTGTTGCTAGCCAGGCCTACTGTCATCATGATCATCATTGTGTTAAAATTGCTAGTGAGATTGGGGCGGGTGGTTGACGATGTCATGGTGCATCGTCTGCCCCTAGCTGGGGTCGCGGACTGTTTCAAGAAGGATGATGCTGACGGGTGCCCCGTGTCTTGATTCTTCCGCGCAGGAAACCGGTACGAGAAGGTGTGCGAGCTATGTCACATCACGCTCAACAAGAACGCCGTCTTTGGTGACAGCAGTGCTCTGGCCCCCGGTGGTGTCAGAATAGGTATGCTTGCCCCACTTTTTCTGACGTATCACGGTTCACTGGTAGTATGCTATAGTAGTTGTGTGAGAGGGGCTCTGTTGACGCGGCTCCCTCTCCACCGTCCCCGTCGCCTCCTTAGTGTCAGTTATGCCGTGGGCATCTGGCAGAGGTCTATGCAACCCCTATTTGGAGTTTGCTTGCTTGTCTTGTGCTTTCGGCTAGACCTGGCTCTCAGTGGCAGAAGTTGGATGCCAGTGTGTTCCTAGCTATTAATGGCAACCGACTGGGCTGACGCTGTAGATGTCCTGGCCCTGACGTTGACTGCAGGCACGCCCGCCATGACCTCCAGAGGGTGCAAGGAGAGCGACATGGACGTCATTGCGGACTTCCTCGTGAGGGCGGCGCAGATTGCGCAGAAGGTGCTGGCGGAGCGCCCCAAGCTGCAGGCGGACTTTATCCGGAAGCTGCAGGCGTCGCCGGAGGTGCAGGAGCTGCGACGGAATGTGGAGAACTTTGCCGTGGCGTTTGAGATGCCCGGCTTTGACGTGGACACCATGAAGTACCAGGATTAGGAAGCCCCCTCTGCTGCCTGGAGCCGTCTGCCTGCCTGCTTGCCATGCTGTCTGCGTACCGGCGGGCCTTTGCTACATGGCCGGCGGGCCTTCTGGGTAGTGTGTAGCGTCCATTCTTAGCAGCACATGCTTCTCCCATGTAGGCAAACTTTGCACCCTGGAGTGCACATATGACAGTCAGCACTTGGCAGTTTGCAGTGCAGATGTGGTAAGAGTTCTGTTGCCTTGTAGAAGTTTTAGGGAGGGTGTCGTAAAGCATTGTTGCCCAACATTTCGACACATGGGTGACTATTCCGGCCTTAGCTAGCCCTCTTCAGGGCAGTGCTATTCACTTCTTACTTTTTTACAAGTGACCACCATAGGCATGTGAGAGAACCTGCTATATTTTACAATTTTGTAGATATATTAGTTTGTGGCGGATGACACATACCACATTTTTATGACCTTGAGCAATACAACTTGCATTCTGGTGCTCATTAGACGGGATCAACTTCTCCCTGTTCACAATCCATGAACTTTGCCGCATTCGCATCAGTAGTCTGTCTCATGGCTAAAACTTGTAGGTATGAAGAGGTGTTTTTCCGCACTAGTGGTGTGCGGGCTCGTTTGTCATCAATAATGTGCTTTGCGACACTGAGGGAGACACGATCCAGTGGAGCTGTATCCCTGTGTACAAGACTCTCGCCTGCATTCAACAAGATGGAACATGTCATGTAGAGAGAAAGAATTCAGGACCAGAATTATCAACATCAAATCTCATTGCATACCTGATGCAAACAAAACCTTGCATTGTCCGTATGCTGTTTGAACATTTTCTTACAGTGACACCTGAACACACCGCTAGTTTCATGTATTGTAAGACCTACATTCATGGTCTTCATGTAGTTTCAGTCAGCTAGTTAGTGGCTTTGCCGTGAGTACCCTGGTCAAGCAATAAGCAACCAAAGGCATGCACTATCCCTGTATGAGAGTACCCTGCATCACTGTTTTATTCAGAGCACAGTGAGTCCTCTCCTCTAGGGAATGTGAGACTTCACATGAATCAGATTGTATCTTCCTGTTTACGTGGGAGGAACTGCAGGTCTGCAACATTTTATGTTGCAAACCAAAATTTGACGGGTGAAATTAGTACTCTCTGTAGTTTTGCTCATAATTCCTCTACCTATATGCTTAAGCTTTGTGCACTCCTGCGGCCATTGAAGCAGGAACTTACCGACCCACCCACTTGTACACACTAGCACATTCAACTGACACTTATGAGTCAGTCGGGCACACTTCCAAGATTTATTTCTTGCTTGAGATTGAACACAAAAGGTGAATGGCAACGTGATTGGAACACATACAAGGTCACATGTCTTCAAACATTGTAGCAGTACAAAGACAATATCAAAACGCTGTTGTGTTTGAACCGCCAGTCACTCTGTAGTTACACAAGATGATACTAGCATTCATTGCCCAGGCAAAGAATTCTGTACCCCTCCACATGCAGCCCAAATGCCCATTTTTTGGACAGTTAGGTACTTTTTATCGCCATTTGCGGCGATTTTGTCGGAATGGTCTGAAATTTGGGATACTAGTAGATAACCCCCATATATAAACCTCCCTAAAGTTTCAGGCACAGCTTACATATTCTCCATAAGTTATTACACTTTTAGTGAAATTGAAGAATATGTCGACAAAAGTGGAAATTGTCACTTTCTCTCATTCTTGTTGCTTCATACAAATGACCATCAGTTGTTCAAAAAGTTCCTAATGGACTCCATATTTTGAGAGTTTACTAAGGACCCTTATAGGTAGCCATGAAATAAAAAATATTTGAATTTTCATAGAATCACTTTAAGTTATGGGCCTCCAAAGTTTGCCATGTGGCGCTTTTCACACATGTGAAGAGTGGCCGTCCGTAAAATGCGGTATGCTTGTAGTACGGATCTGAAAATTGTTTTTTTGGATTTTTCATGCCCCTATAGAGCTATTGGTGAAGTTTTGGGTCATTCCATTCAGTGAGACCCGAGATATGCACACAAACTGAAATCTGCAAAAGTAAGCGATATTTGAAAAAATATTACATGTTGCACAATTCTTTCACTTCATACAGATGGCCATAACTTGTACTCCACTTTCTTGAATCCCCCCAAAATTTTAGGAGGCATTAAGGACCCAACTGGGTAACCATGGATCAAAAAAAAATCAGTTTGCATCAAATCATACCAGGCTGTGAGCCTCCAAAATGTGACATGTGGAGTTTCTCGCACATGTGAAGCATGCTAGTCCGTACAATGCAAAAACACTTAGAGTACGGATCTGAAAATGGTTCTACTAGATTTTGAACCCCCCCATAGTGTTAATGGTCAAGTTACAGCCCATTCTAAGCACCATAGCCCAAGATAGGGCCCCTGAGTTACCCATGCAAAAGTAGGCGATAAGTCGGGTACTTCTTGAAAGCTGACATTTTTTGATGCATGTGTTGAGTGGCATAAGTTAGCAACCTGGCATTGTGTCATCCTATAACTTTGCATCACTTTTCTCCTATGTAAGAGGATTGCATAACAGTCTTAAGTTTGAAATTTGAGAGTGATTTGAAACCTTAGTGGTTTTTTGAAGTTCAATAGAATGTACGCGTAAAACAATTGACATTTCAGTATACAGACTCTCATAAGTCCTACTACATGTGCATTTCATTCTGTGCCATATTTTTGGTATGTAGGTAAAGGTGAAGTCTACATGTTCACATAAATTGTTTTTCAAAAAATGAAAAAAAAATATTTTTAAAATAAAAAAACAAAAATTACCAAAATAAAAAAATTACCAAAAAATCTTCTGAACCCATTTTTTACCACCTACCTACCTACCATCCGCCTATAACTCTGTACACTTTCATACAGAAGGTCTTTTTCAAGATGAAACTTGTAGAACAGCCCTCCCAGGATGAGCCTGCACCAATGCCCACACCCAAAAAGCATAAGAATCAACCCAATAGAATGACCATGGCAAGACCCCAAAGCAACACAGATATGCCTAGAGGTGCAGGTGGCAGATTTGTGAAGAAGGTGGCGCCTACAACAAGTACTGCTGCCAGTACACAAATTGATACTTCTACAAGGACACACAACAAAGGGGAGAGATATAAATCAGATATGTTGAAGTTTGCAGATGAGAATAGAAGCTTGAAAAGAAAAGCAGCAGATAGAGAAGTGCAAATTGCACACCAGTTTGTGGGTATCAAGAAAGAGCTAAGAGCTGCTAAGAGGGAGATCAAGTACCTGAAGCAGAAAGTGTTGACAGCAGCACTTGTATCTTCTGCAGCAAAGAGGCGTAGAGTCGGTGGAGAATCTGCGAAGACGTGGCAGAGAATGAGCAATGACTTAAAGCTCTTCATGGGAGACAAGTTTGTATCAGAGACAAACATGACCAAGTCCTTGACCGCCTTCTTGAACAAGCCTGACAACAAGGACATGCTAGAAGCAATCATGGCTGAATTGCACTTAAAGGAGCGCGTAGAGGAGGCCACTGTCAAGCAGATTCAAGAGCAGTGGGATGACAAGCTGGGATTGGCCATAAAGTACAGATTGAAACTTTCCCAAGAGCAATATCAGATGCTTGTGAACATGTTGTCTAAGACCTACTCTCAACAGACAGGGTTGTGGGAGCCCAGGTGTTTACAAGGCACAAGTATTCGTCTCCCCAAGATTGCTTCTAGGAGGAAGGTAGAGAAGCTGGCAGCTATAATATATGCAGATGTCAGCCCCCAGGAAAGTGCAGATGGACTCAGTGTAACCATGTCATTGCATGAGGTTTTGAGACAACGGATTCTACAGTTAGAGCTTCGTCCAGGCCGAGTTGTAAGGGTACAAGTTATTGGAGATGCGGCTGTCCTACATAGAGGAGTGAACCAGACCACCATCGCTGTGAAAGTCATTACAAAAGATAGCTTGGGCATGACAAACTCAGCAAGGAATACTTGTACAGTCGTGTGTTTTGAAGGCGAAGACGACTACAACAGCATACAAGCTGTGTCTTCAAGGCTGCTCGAAGACTTGGAGGAGGTCAATCAGGCAGGCTTGCACGTGGGGGGTGGGCTATTTAGAGTAAAAGTGTATCAAGGTGGGGACTACAAGTTCAGTAATAGCTTGTACGGGCTGACAGGGGCAAGCTCAACGTACCCGTGTTTGTGGTGCCTCGTGACGTTGAAGGACATCCACGACAGGTGTCAGCGCGGTGCGAGCGTCTCCCGCACCTTGGAGGGGATGAAGGCTGCAGCACATGCTCCTGACATGGACAGATTGCCCATGACCTGTCCCCACTGCTCAAAGCACTTTGAGCACAAGTCAGACATGGACAATGATATCATGAAGACGACACGGGGTAAGCCAGAAAAGGAGAGCACGAAGGCGAGGATAGACTACCAGCTGCAGCACCAAGGACAGAGGCACAAGAAGCCCCCTCTATTTAACATCCCGCCCAATGACTGCGTTGTTTGCATTTTGCATTTGAACTTGCGGATCTCTGCAACCTTGTACGAGAGAACTCTCCATGCATTCCTACCACCAGGACAAAAGAAGGAAGATGAGTTCTACAAGATTCTTAAAGATAAAGTGAAGGCGAAGATACCTAAGGAGGCGGTGAAGGCCCTCAGCAAAGGCGAGAAGAGAAACCGGGCAGCGAAGCCAAGCTTCATCGGTCGAGAGTGCCACCGCCTCCTGGAGCACTTTGTAGAGCTGGCAGCCTGTGTCTTTTGTGACCTGCCTACAGACGCAGAAAAGTTACAGGCAGTGTTAGAGACATGGGATGCATATGGAGTGTGTTTGGCTGCCCTCATGGAGCCAATATCCTCAGAGGACACATACGCAGAGAGAGAAGCAAAGGCTTCCCTTGTGGAGGCACTTGCTGATGACTTTGAAGATAAGTTTGTGGCGGCATGCGCTGCTGACCAGATTACAGAGTACATGCACATCCTCAAATGCCACATAGGTGACATGATACGAAGACACGGGGACCTTGACCAATTTAGTGGTGAAGGCATTGAGGCATTGCATCAGTGGAGGAAATCAGCTAAGACCAACAAGAGGCAGGTCATGGTCGACGCTACAGGGAGGGTGTATAGCAAAGGAAGGATAGGCCAGACTATGCACCAAGAGAGTGGGCAAAGAGCTCTGTCATCCATCATAGAGCTGCCAATAACTAGGAATGAAAGGGAGAAGAGAAAGAAGGTGGTCATCAAGAGACAAGCGCTGGCACCATTGGTAACAAGAACAAGAACGACAGAAATTGGCGATTGTAGTGAAAGCATGTAGAAGCACCTGCTGTAGACAAACAATAGAAGTAGCGCTAGGTAGAAGATTAGGTAGTAGCTATAGGCAGCTCACCTCCAAAGGTGGTAGCTTCCTCCTGCAGGCAGCTATCTCTCGAGCTCTCTTCATGAGCTCTCGCCCTGTCAGGTTCTCGCCTGGAACAAATAACTTTGGTGCCGCTTGCTCACGCTCCTTCTGCCGCTCTTCTTGCAATCTGTCCTCCTCTGCTCTGTGCACCTGCAGCTGCCTGACTTGCTCTGCAATCTTTTCCCTAGCATCTCTCATGACTTGTATAGCAGCTTGTCTAGCTACTTTAGTATCAGATGGAGGCAGAGGTTGAAAGGCAACATCAAAGTCTGCTTTTACTTGTGCGGGTGTGCGCATATCCTCATTCCTACGCATGCTTAATTCACGAGCTATTAAGTCAGCAGCTTCCTGCAACTCGCAAGCTTTCCTTAAGTTCTCTTTCTCTCGAGAAACTCTCTCTTGTTCCTTCTGTACAAGGCTTGCTCTTGCTATATCTGCAGCCTCTATCATGGAATCTTTCACACAAAGTCCACGAGCAAGCATCCTATGACAATAATCAACTAGCCTGTAGTGAATGTGAGTGCTAGTGTCTATGTTGTGAGGTGCTTTCCAAACTAGTCTGTCATAGCACTGATCAGGAGCCAGCACAACATGCCCCCCCCTATTTAAGATTGAAAATGAAAATTTTAAAGTAAGTGTTTTCTCTCTTGACTTGTTCATCCTCCAATCTATGAAGAAAGGGGGGATGATAGCAACAACCTCCCCTGACTTTGGTAACAACTTTGCTGCCCCATAGCCCAAATCGGCATTCACACTTTGAAAAGATAGGAGGGCATCTAAGTCTTCTACAGACCAACAAACTCTTCGAATGCTCCTGGACACCATAGGCTCTGTTTTGGTGATATAATGTGAGACTTCTGTGCCTACTCTCTCAAACAGAGTCTCAAACAAAGCTTTAGGGACATTCACATCAACCATGCGAACACCTGCCTGAGGAGTAGAATCTAACCTTGCATACAGACGTCTCCTATAGTTTGAATGCCACTCCTGAGGGTCCACCTCAACGGCTCGCATGAAGGACTTGCTGCACCTCTCACAGTAGGAGAGTCCTCTTCCTCTTTGTAGGCCGCAATTGCTGCAGTAGTTCGGAAGTGAGGCCATGTTGTACATGGCTCACCTGGCAGACTTACTTGGCTGCCTTACCTGTCAAACCCCCACTTAATGGTAAACCAAACCATAAGATATGTAAGAAGATATAAAGGACAAATTTATGGTAGTAATTACTGTTCTGCAGCTCTTGTTGCAAGGCATATCTCCATCTGGCCGCTCATAATGACTTTTAGTGCAAAACTATGTTAAACCTCATACTGGTCAAATCAGCCTGCAATCCTAAATGATGAAAAAGACGTTGAAAATGGCCCATTTTACGTTTCAAAGAGGCCTCTTACTCTTCCGTTTGTATACAGGTTACTTCAGCCCGCTAGTACCCCTCCACACAATTATAACTCAAACCGTAAAAAAACTTATCTATGCAAGAAAGGCCACGGTGAGTACCGGAGCAACTCATTTATGCATCGTTCAAAAGAAGAACAGAACATTCTAATCAACTACGCAGAGAGTTAACGCGGCTGGTATAAAGCAAAAAACGCCATGTTCTTGCTTTTAGTAGGCTAGGTACTTGCAAGTCCGGCGGTTTGTACAAGCGTGGTTGTCTCTATAGTTTACGATAATCCCCATTGTTTGTCTTGTTGGGTTTGCCTACAAGTATATTATAACTTTCACTAAGAAGACTAGAGCTATAAGAGCGTAAATAAGAAGTTAGGAACTGACAGCAGAGAGGTTAACATTCGCCTTCTTAACTTCCTCAAAGTGACGCGAAACGAACGAATCGGTACTTTTGAGTAACCCCTGCGCCAAATTTAAGTGTCCGTCAATTTACCCGCGTGTGTTGCATGTGTCAAGCAGCCTGTTGCGCACAGTCAATACAGATATTAAGTCTAGCGTAGCATAAACCATCCAATTTATATGTTAGGAGTGCGCGCTGTGCTTCGAAGTACTACTATACTTCTTATCAGCTTCCTCTGTAAATTATTGCTACAATAAAGTCACTCAGTCTGAACACAAGATGTCTAACTACATGTTTGTTTACTTGTTTGTATGGAAGTTTTGTCTAGCCTAGCCAACCTTCACCTTCCAGGGGCAGTTTGATGCACTTGTAACAGAGCTTCGTATGTGAACTCATCCTTGAATGCATTGAGCAAAGCGAGACTTCATGCGAAGTACTGTCAGCATCATGTTAAAAGTATATTACACCAACAAAACACCAAACCAGTGCAACAATTGTCTAAGCTCCTACCATGCATCAACCGAAGCAACTCCAGAAATGGATGTAGATGCTCATATATGTAACGGCTGCCACAGTACCAAAAAGAAAGCTGTCACTAACTATCTAACAAGCGATCAGGCGTGTGCTAAGACCGAAAGACCAATTCCCCCTAGTTTCTCCCGAGTTAACCTTGAACGTCAGTCTACCTCCTGTTACCGACAGGGGTAAGTGTGGGGGTGGGCATGCTAGCATTCTCCTTGGTCTTGGCAGCAATGGCAGCTGCAGAGTCGACAGAGGCATCCTCGAGGCTCCTGTTCTTGGCCACAACCGTGTACGCCTCCACAATGTCGCCCTCCGACCACTCGTTGAAGCCGTCCATCCCCAAACCGCACTCCAATCCGGCAGCAACCTGACAGAGTACACAACATGCACGCGACACGAACACAGGCAGGGATCAGCGCCGGGCATGTGGAGCAGCAGACGGGCCCAGGCAGGCAGCTGCAAGACCTCATGCTGTGACTGCTGCCTGAGCCCCCTGCAGCTCACTGGTCAAGGGCAAGTGTTGCCAATGCGTCACATGGCAGCCAGTACAGCGATCCCAACAAATCCTTCACTGTACTGGGCATCTTACGCAGTCCTGAACGGGCCAAAAGCACATGACAAGTCAACCAGCCAGTCCCATGCACAACCCCCTAGCAAAGGGCCAGGCCTACCGCAGCGCTGAGTGGGGTGGGGGGTGGGAGGGGGGGGGGCTGAGCGGGAGAAGAAGGAGGGGCCCAAACAGCTGGAGCTAGTGAAGAGCCACCCCACCTCTTTGGCAGCCTCCTTGACACGGCGCAGAGAGGAGAGGATGCCGGCATGGAGCTCCTTCTTGCCGCGACGCACGGACACGCCGCAGCCCTTCACGAGCTTGCCCTCCGTGACCATGCAGCCCGCCACCTTGGAGCTGCCGGTGCCGAACACGGCCCTCACCTCCGCCTGGCCCAGCGGGATCCTCTCCTGCACGTGCGATTGCCCCCCCCCCAACAGCACCGCCACCAATTCCACCAACACACTCTTATTCAGTTGCAAGTTGAAGGCCAGCATGTCTCCTCTCCATTCACCGACAGTGTGGGCGGCTCAGCGACAGGGCACCTCACAGAAAGGACCTTGAAGAATCTCGCGTGTAGAAGGTAGATAGGCATGATTCACGTGCATCCATCCCAGGACCCTCTCCCAAAGACCCCGTGCATAGCTTCTTGCGCACATGTGCCCACATTGGACTGCTGCCACACGAGTGAGGTGGGGCACATTTGAGGCATCTTGCTCTCTCTCTCTCTCTCTCTCTGGAAATAGAAATCGAGGTAGATAGATGTATAGATAGATAGAGAGAGAAAGAGAGAGAGAGGGAGGGGGGGGGGGAGGAACGGCAGCGCGCACCTCAACGGTCTCCAGCATGCCCTCCATGGCCTTGCGCATGTCGTCCACGAGGTCGTAGATGACGCGGTACGTGCGGATCTCCACGCCCTGCACCTCCGCCTGCTGCTCCACGGCGGGCGACGCCAGCACGTTGAAGCCCAGCACAATGGCCTCGCTGGCCGCCGCCAGGTCGATGTCGCTGGACGTGATCTCCCCGGGGGCCTGCAGCAGGATGCGCAGGTTCACCGTGTCTTGCGGCAGCCCCGCCAGCACGTCCCGGATGGCCTCCAAGCTCCCCTGCACGCACCACCACAGCCACACAGCCACACACACGCACGCGCACCCCCAGGGTGCAGCTGCAGAGAGTGAGTACCACCAGGTGGTGCTGAGGTACCCACAGAGGAAACAACGGCCCCACCGGATCCAGTCCGACTGCGACAGCTTCAAAACAGCCTGCACTGATATTTGATGCGCTGACACGAGGGGGGGAAGGACGGAGGGAGGGAGGGAGGGCACGAGTGCAAAGTCTGACCGGACTCGCACACACCCATGCGCCCATTGACATTGACGCGCGCTCATCATGAGGCAAAAAAACATCCCAGCTGCCTCCCCCGTGCACCGCAAAGGAGCAAGGCAAAGAATGCCAAGCGACAGAGGGCAGCCGGCTCTTCAGCCATAACTTCTTGCACACGCATGAGGGGGCCGACGTGGGCCTTGGAATAAAGAAAGGGAGGAGAGGGGGGGGGAAGGGGGCAGGAGGATGGGGCGTGCAAACCTGAACATCGACTTTAAGAACCAGGTTGACCTGATGGTGCTCAATGCCGCCACCCGCCGTTTGGCCCATGCCGGCAGCGACAGCGGTGGCCAGGTTGGCGAGCGTGACCTTGCCCTCACCCTGCTGGGCAGCCAGGCGCTCAGAGCGCAGCTTCTTGGCGTGTTCCTCCGCCAGCACGCGCGCCTCGTCCAGCGTGCTCACGATCTGGAACTCGTCGCCCGCCACTGGCACCGTGTTCAGTCCCAGGATCTGCACCACCCAGCGCGCACACACAATCATGCTCAACGTCAGCCTTGACGTGTCGAGACCCCCAGCACTCACACCCCTTGCAGCACGTCATTGCACACAGATGCAGATGCATGGGCAACCCAACCAGGGCCGTTGCCAGCCGGCCCCAAGAGTACGCAACCCTTGCACGCGCCCGCACGCAGACAGACCACGCCTGCCTCCCAACTCCTTGGGGCTATCGTGGGCAGCGCTCGGGTCCAGGCGCTTGTGAAAGTACAAGCAGTGCCGCTATCCTCTCGACACTACCCAGTGGGAGTGTGGCCGAGGGGGTATGAGGGCATGTCCCATCTACGAATGGGCAGGAATGTCCGCCCACGTTCACCCACCAACAAGCTTCAATCCCACATTGGAGGCAGGGTTTGCCATACCACATGACTGGTCAACTTAGCTGTGCCCGGGACAACAGCACTGCTAGGGTAGGACATGAAGGAAGAGAGAAAGAGAGAGGGAGAAGGGGAGTAGGGGCGCAGCAGCGTGAGAACGCACACCTCGACGGCCATGGAGGGGCCGGCAGAGTCGTCGCGCGAGCCCGTGTCATCGACAAGCGCGCGCACCTTGCCGTAGGCCTCCCCGCACAGCACCACGTCGCCCTTGGAGAGCGTGCCGTTCTGGATGAGCAGCGTGGCCACGGGGCCGCGGTTGCGGTCCAGGCTGGCCTCGATCACCGTGCCCATCGCGTCGCTGTTCGGGTTCGCCTTCAGCTCTTGGAACTGTCACGCCCCGCCACGCCAGGTGTCCACCGCCGCCAACACGATTAAATGCACAGGCACAGGCGCAGGCACAGGTGGCATGCACGGGCATATGCACATGCACGGGCACACGCCTACGCACAGGGGGGCAGGCACAGCTGGCATGCGCGTATGCGCACGCACGGCACGGCACAGGGCTAGGGCCAAAGATGGAACAAGGAGCCGAGATGCGAGGGGCCTGCCAGAGCAGGGCTGCAGTGCGCTGCGAACCGCCCATCCCAGGCAGCCACTTGTGTCCACACGCGCACAAACACACGCGAGATGCCAGCTTCAGGGACGACAAGCGCTCTCAGGTAGGCGTGATAGCTAAATTTGGACTGTCGGTCTGACATACATACTGTCGTGCACCGTTGCGTGGGTAATGACAAGGGTGCCAGGTGCCCAGTCTTGTATCCCGAGTAAATCCCAGAAGAGGCAACTTGAGAGGGGCGGGCAGCCAGGCAAGTAGAGATGGAGGAGGGAGGGGGAGGGGGAAGGGGAAGGGCGCACCTCAGCCAGAAGCATGACGGCCTCCAGCAGGGCGTCGATGTTCTCTCCCGACTTGGCACTCACCTGCGCACCCTCCCCCGCGCACGCATGCACCAGCGGCGACAGCAGCAGCAGCAGCACACAGCAGTGTCCAGTCAGAAAGAAGGCCCCGCCATACACGGCGAGTTCTGCAAAGAGGGTGTGGCGCCAGGGACGTGAGAGCCACATATCAAGGACGGAGTCACTCCACTGACACTTATCACGCGTGTCGTCTGGTACAACCTCTTCCCCAGACTGGTTGCACTCGATAAGTACACTACACATGTCGCCCCGAGATTTCAGAACGGAAGACAATGCCTGCGGCCATGATATTAGAACCCCGCATTTTAACGCCCGAGTCCACGCTGCACTTCAAGCCCCGTTCAGCAAGTGCCCCAATGCCCCCTCCCATTTGCCACCACCTGGCTGCCGAGCAGACCCAGCTGAGCAGCACAGCCCACGACACAGCACAGCCCGGCCAACTCCTTCCCTCTCCTCCAAGAGGAGCTTGAAACTGAGAGCAAGCGGCATCTGCCCACAGGCCAGATCCAGAAAGAGACTGGCATGCAAGGAAAGGTGCCGACTGGGACAGTGTGGGGGGAGAGAATAGCAGGCAGAACACATGCCCGGGCAGGGCAGGGCAGGGCAGGGTGGCGAAAGTAGAGGAGACTAGACAAGGACAGGGGCCCTCACCGCCACCATGGGCACATCGCCGCCCCACTCCTCCGGCATGAGGTTGTGGCTCGCCAGCTCCTGCATCACGCGCTCCTTGTTGGCGCCCTCCTTGTCGATCTGCCACCTCAGCACCCCCCGTCGCTACATCAGCCTCAAGCGTTGCTCCAAAGCCTGACCAGCCACCGGGGTCTCACCGATAGCAAGATGCACGTCCCCCTCCCTTATTCCACTGCACAAACATTTTAGGCAGCCCAGCCCTGTGAGTAGCGCCAGTCCCAAAACAGCCTCAATCTCTGGCTGCTGCTGCCCAGTGGCGTGCTCCAAGAAATGCTTCTCATAAGCCTCCACATAACAGTCACTGCCCCTTCTTCTCTGACCCGTCACATTTGTGTGACCGCATCGCCTCCCTTCCGCAGGTCCTTGGCTGCTCTGCGGGATGAGTTTCCGACAGCCCCGCTGACAGTGGGGCAGCCTGCCTTCACTTACCCCCAACAGCTTCACCGCACGCCCTCATCCAAGCCCACACCTCCTCTCCCCCCCCCCCGGTTCCCTTCTTCCTAGGGCTCGCTGAGCCTGTCACCCACCACATTATGCCCGCCAGCCACACAGTCTCTTTGACCCTGCCGTACCCGCATACTGCTGCTGCTGCTCTTTCTGTCAGTGCGCATACAGCACATGGAGGAGCACTCAGCTCAGCACGAGGCCTTGCCATCTGCATGCCATGTGAGCCCTCACCTTCTCCCCTGGCTGGCAGTTCCCCGCCTTTCTCATGCCCTCTCGCAATACCCGTGTAGAGAGCCCTCTTGGGTAGGAAGAAAGCATCCCTCTCCCCAACGCACAAGACAGTCCCAAACATGGGATGCCCTCCTTACTCATTCCATGCGCTTGAACGCATGCAAGCCTGCCCTACTACTTCTACTTGCACTACAGCAGCATCAGCTGCAGCAACAGCCAGCCCAGGGCCAGCCTGCTGGAAGGCAGGCCAGTGGCGGGCGGGCGCACCTTGTTGATGGCGATGCAGATGGGCACCCCCGCGGCGCGCGCGTGCGCAATTGCCTCCAGGCTCTGCGGCCGCACACCGTCATCTGCCGCCACCACGATGATGGCAATGTCCGTCACACGCGCACCTCGTGCCCTCATGGCGCTGAACGCCTGCGCCCCCCACCACCAGCACCAGCAGGAGGTCAGGACTAAATCCAGAAGACTACTTGACTGGTGCTTGTACTTGACAGCAGCAGAAGCAGCAGCAGAGCCACTGTGAGAGTTCAAGCCCAACACAATGGCAGCGGCCTGTTCCAACTTCGCTCTTGTTTTCTGATAGTTCTGGCGCACTCGGCCTTGAGAGAGAGCATGGCTGACTGACTGGCTGGCTGCAGACCCCGAGCACCTGCCCTGGAAGCGTGCACCGTGAAGCTGACACAGAATGGAGGGAAGGGAAGAGGAGAGGAGGAGAGGGATGCTGCAAGACAGAGCAAAGCTCAGCTCGGCTCGGCTCTGCCGCGCGCCCTCCTTAGAGTAATTGCCACGCTACCCACACACCTGCTGCTGGTGCCCACTCCCCAGGCTTCTCCTGCAGATGCTAGGCACAACAGTCCATGCCACCGTAGTACACCTGATGAGGAAGGGGGGGGGAGGGATGAGCACCTCGTGGCCTGGCGTGTCGAGGAACACGCACGTGTGCTCGTCCTCGCCCACGTTCACCTTTACCCGGTATGCTCCAATGGCCTGCGTGATGCCTCCTGCCTCTCCGGCTGCCACCTATTCGTTCATAGTGCCCCCAAACATCCAGGAGCCTTCGTCAATCCGCGCCCATAGGTGCTCATCTGACTTGTGGGCATGAGAAGGAGAGCAGGCAAACAGACTCATCACAAAGCTCTGCTCTGACGGTGGGTTCCAGGGGAGGTGGGGGATGGGGGGAGATTGGGGCAAGGGGAGGAGAAGGAATGTCTGGCTTAGAAGGGCCCTTCACCAGATGCAGCCAGTCCCCAGGGAAACCCACCCAAATCCATGCACATCAACAATGACTTGCACTCCAGAGCAGCCGCGCAGGGTACCATCCTTACTCCCAATTGCAGCAATCTTTTAGAGTCGGCAACATTTTGGGCCCACAAGGGCCAGTTGGGTCAGCACTACATGCAGCTGATAAGCGGCAGCCCACATGTATACGCTGTTGCACCTTTGTAGATACGCGTGCATGGTGGCGCGCAATCATACGCAGCTGGAATGGACAAAGACCCCAAAACCCTTGAGATGTGCGAGCCCCCTTCATTGCCTCCCCCCCCCCCCTCCTCCACCCGCGTGCCAGTGCTAGAGAGGGGCATCCACAACACTTCATCGAGTCAAGTCCTGTTTGAGGCAAGTCCAAGCGCAGCAAGCAAGCAAACACCTAGTCAGCTGATGGGGAAGATTCTCTCACCTTGGCCTTGCGGATGTAGTCCAGCAGCGACGTCTGATGCGGCCACACCCGCAACCCCACAGGGAGAGCGCAACAGTCTGCCGTCAGCAACTGCCCAGGGGCGTCATGCTCTCCCCAAACCGGCAGCACGCCACTCAGGCCCAGGCCTCGCAGGCAGGAGGAGGAGCCTAGCCTCATCACACCCCTCGGTCGACACGCCACACCTCTTGGGAATGACACGCGTCTCGGGACAACGCGCGCAGGAGAGAGTGCCACCAGCACGGAATGAAGGCTGCAGGCGGCTGCTCAACAGTCAGATCGGCCTGCAACTTCAACCGCACTGCATGGCCCAGTTGATGAGAATGCTGGGCCCCTGCTGCGTGCAGGACAGGTACTTCCTCAGGCCCCTGTTCTCACTTTACCCAACGCTTCAAGGCCAGCACCTCATGGCGGCAGCAGCAGCACCCCTGCCCTGCTCCTTCCCATGCTGTATGCCATCAGGCCGTAATCTTATTCAGAGAGGCGGACACAAAGTTATGTGTCCCACCCCCATCCCTTCACCAGCACTCGATTCAATTCACCAAAGTGGCAGGTACCTTCACCACAGAACATCCTTCAAGTATCCTCCCCATCCCATTCCCGGTGCGCATGCCAAGAGCCAGCTGCAGAGTGGCACTCCCTTCCCTGAGTACCCACCATCGGGGAATCACTCACCCCCACGGCTCCTCCCGGCATCTTCTTCCTCTCCCAAATACTTCAATCGCTAATAGGATGTCATTGCTTGTCTGACTGGACCACCCCAATCACTCTCGAGAAAGCCCCCCCCCGTCCTTCTGAAGCAAGGAGGCTCCATCAGCAGCAGGAGGCTCTTCCTCTTTCCGGGCCACGTGAGTCCCAGCCCTCCCCACGGGCCTCTCTCTCGTGCACACCTTAAAAGTGCCTCTACGCATTGCATGCTCACAAGCTGCAGCAGCAGGCAGCAAATGGGACGGCCTCTCACACCTCCATTTCCGGGTGCCTCTCCTCGGCTCTGTATGCACACTAGCTGCTGCAGCAGAGCAGCGACGGTATGGGACAAGAGGCACCTTGCCGTGGTCGACGTGGCCCATGATGGTGACCACGGGGGGGCGCAGCACCAGGTCGTCCTCGTCCTCCTCGTCCAGGAACTCGCGGCTCTTCTTGGCCAGGTCCTCGATGCGCATGGTGCCGGCCTCGATGACTTCCACCTCGTACTCCTCGCACACGATCCTCACCGCCGCCTCGTCCAGCGTCTGGTTCACCGTCGACGCAATTCCCTGGCAAGCCCGGAGCAGAGCACGCGTGGCACGGGGCACAAGGCACAGGTGGCAGGGAGGCGCCGTGTCAGCCTCAAGTTTGCGCAAGCTCCTCAGGCATCATGGACAAGTGCTCACGAGCTGCAAGCTGCAAGCTGCACCGGCTGCGCCAAAAGAGTGAGGCAGAGGACAAGGCCCCGGCACTACAAATGACGGTATCATAGTCAAGTCTCCTCCACCAACCTGTCAGCCCCCTTTTCCATCACCCACAGGCCCCGCTGAGGACTTCACACAATTGACACGTCAGCGACTTAAACCTCAAGACTGCTTCTGAGTAGTGAAGAATCCAGCCCCGCTAGTCTGACGCTGGCACCCTGACGTCCCAACAGGTGTGCTGTACCCCCAGCCTTGATCCTCGTCTGCTGCTGAGCATGAGGATGACCCCGTCGCTCTAGGCATCAGCAGGCAGGGAAGACACCCTGCCACCTCTCCCTGCACTGCACAAGACAGAAGAGTACACCGCACCTTGATGAAGAGAGTGCGGACGACGTCGGAGTCGTTGATGGCGAGCTGCTCGGCCAGGTCCTGCACCGACATGCCGGCCTTGCCGACCTCCAGAATCTCAGCCTTCACGGGCGCGTTGGCGCGTGCTGCTTCCGCCCTGGCGGCCTTCCTGCTGGCCTTGCTGCCCCTGCGCTTGGTCAGCACCTCCCCGACGTCCCGCGTCTCCCGCTTACCCCTGCCAACCACGCGTCTCTTGGCGCCAGCTTCACCTCCTGCTGTGCTCTTGGCCTTCCACGCGTCCTTGCCCTTGGGTGCCGGCTTGAGGCCTCCTCTGGCAGGGGCCTCGCCGGCCTTAGGTGGAGCGCTGCCAGGCGCAGCAGGCGCGCCTGTGGACCTATTTCTGTTCACCAGAACGGGCCCTCTCCTGAGAGTGACGGTGCTGGCCGCGGGTGCCTGCGCGTCGCCCTCCTCCTTCTGACCTACGGCAGACTTGGGCCGGAAGACCAAGCGAGCAGTAACAGGTGCAGCACCCCCCGGAGGTATAACTTCTCTCACGACAGGAGCCCTGGGCTTAAACACAGGTCGTTCAGGAGCGGGAGTTGGCTCACGGGCTATGGCCTTTGGCGGGCCTCTTAGCATAGGTGTGGGTTTGCCCGTCAGTGCAGCAGAGGTCTGCCTGTCATCTACACCCGAGCTATCTGCTACCGGGGCTGCTGCAGGTGAACTATCTACTGAGGGAGTGTCGGCAGACTCGGATGGGAGCGTGACATCAGCAGGTGACTGTGTCTCCAGGGAAGGAGCAGCAGAAGCCTCAGCCACAGAGGGAGGTGGGGAAATGCTTGCTACACCATTGACAGACCCCTCAACAGGTGGTTGACTATCAGTGCCTCCCCTCTTCTCTATCTCTGCGCCCATTTGTTCCCCTTTCTGAAGAATGTCCCGCAAGGACCGCACGTTACTTCCATCAGCTGGCAGCTGCTCCCTGTCCAATTCCTTTCCTGGTGCTCTTGCCACCTGGTCCCGAGGTTTAAATACAGGTTTCGGCCTGCTGCTCTCATCCCTTGGCTCTGATGATTGACCGGGTCTCCAGGTGTTGGTGGTCCTCCCAGGCCTGTCACTCCCTACATCCCGACTGACCCTAGGAGGCGCGTTACCACTCCTCACAACTCCATTGACTAGACGAGATGAAGGAGCAGCTGCAGAAGGAGGTTTTGGTCTGAGCAAAGCAGGTTTAGCTGCAAGCTGTGCACCCGGCACAGGCCTCTCTAGTGGCGATTCTGACGTAACTGCATCGTCCCCTCCACTCAAAGACACGTCGTTTCCATTCTTCAGAATTGATTCGTTAGAGGGTCCTACAGGGCTTTCAGTTGACACCGAAGCCTCACATACTACGCGACAGCACTCATACACTTCAAATTTTCTATATTTCTTGTTCTGCACAGAGTACACCTCATTTCCAAATAATGAGCTCTGAGCAGATCCTAGGGAAACGCATTGTGTAGACGGATGCTTGACAGAGAACAGCGACGCTCTTCTGTGTTTGTTTATAATTACATCAGAATAATGGACGATGATGCAACGGCGAGGCCCTCCTGTGGTGGGCAGACCTGCTGTTCCGCAGCAGTTCACAAAGCCCGACTGTAAGCTCTGTAGAGAACTGGCAAGAGATGCCATGCTCTATGAGCAATATTTATGTCAGTACCTTCACTGATGAGAACCAGAAAAGGGAGTAAGAATGTACATGAACTATCAGTATATGATAAGTCTGTGATTGTACCGGATAAGGATAGGAGGCTTCGACCGAGTCAAAAAAAAACCTTCACAACACTGCTACTTTTGCCCACTGAGACGCTTGTGCCGGCTTCAATACGCTTGAAATTTCCCCGGTCCACTTAACTCGCGATTCCCCTGGATGCATGATTGGCACGTCAGGCGAAGTCGCAGACTGCAAAAGCTGATGTTGTCAATGTCGCAAACAAGCTGTAGCCGCCATACCTCCAGTTTCGAACGTCGAACAATGAATGGCCTTCCAACAGCTTCGGATTTTGAGGACGGTGCAGATTACTTAGAAATTTGGTTAAACGGTCCCGATTACTTCACGGAAGGTAGTTGACGTTGACCATCCTACACAATTTGTTGGATAGGCCCTGGCATGGCCCCAGGATAGGCCAGCCAATTTATTGGCGTTACAAGGTAAAGTAGTCGACGGTAGATTTTGCGCGTGTAAAAGCTCGTCAGGTTAAGCTTCCAGAACATCGATAAGCCACGCTCCAGCGGGCTCCAACACTGCCTGCCATGCGTGAAGGCAGGGACCCACAAGCGGATTGGCTCCGAGATCTCTGCGTTTTCACGATATTATTCATGATTTCCTGGATGTCTCACATGAGCGTCGCACGCGAGCGTCGGACTTGGGCCTAATAGACCTCCATATCTCAAAAATTTATTTTCCTCGTCGATGACCATCACCATCACCAGTGTTTTGCGGTCGACCGGATGGACTTACACCACCGGTCTGCCACCGGTAGTTCGAGATTGCGGTAACGAGCTGCGAGAGGACGGCGGCTGCAGAAAATACGTCGGCTCACTGGGCCGCATTTGTGGATGGATTATTGGGCGGTCACCTTAGAGTGGACAAGCAGAGCAACCCCGAGCAACCACAAACTAAAATAAGCGTACTTAGCCCAGGCCCCACACACCCCTCCCTTCACACCACGGACATAGCGTGTAAACAAGGTAGTACAAAGCGATCTAGTTTCATTACTAAGCCGCCAAAAACGGATTACACGGGAAAACTGTGTCAGACACAGAATTAAGAAGTCTTTTCCCATCGTAAAGGGCTACTTCTCTCTGCTTCTTCGTCCTTCATCCTTCTTCTCACTCTAGCAGGCTCTTAAGAAGAGAAAAGTGCAGCATAATTGTGATACACCGTGGCGAGTCTTTTGAAAGGATCGCGGTCAATAAAGCAGCCCTCCATGGCGACCACTTGTGGCGCCTTGCAGGCTGTTCGCTCTCTCTTTACAGAGGTAGTGTCGTCTTCAGAGGCTTTTTCAATTGCCAAAAGCAGTAGCAAAGCTCCTGCTTGTACAGCATGTAGGCCAAGAAAGAATTTCTCGTCAGGCAGCGCTGGGTCTGTTGACAAGATCACATCAGGAGGCGCTAGTTTTGGCGGGATGTTTGCTGTAGGAGAGTCCGCTGGTGTTAGATCAGCACTCGAAAGCTCTTTCTTTGGAAATGATGGTGCCAAGCGTCTCATGTTGACGCCCTGCAGCGGCGGCATTGCACAGTCAAGGGACTACAGGTGTGCAGCCCACGCAAACGGCTTGGGCAGCCCATTGGCTACCGCTGATTATGCATTGGATGAAACTCAGACATATGAGGGTGCCAGTGTAGGCCCCTACCCTATGGGGCTAGGTGAAGGGCTACTCAGTGGCCGCATGGGATATAGCACCAGTGCATCATCTTTGGAAGACAATTTTGATCAGAATGCAGATGACAGCGAGCTAGAGTCTGACGTTGAGGCGGATGGGGCATATGACGAGTTGGCAATAGCAAATCTGGGGCTATGCAAGGAGATTGAAGAAGCTCTCATTAAGCGTGGCATCCTGAGGCTTTTTCCCATCCAGGTATGTTGCCATAGATTTCCATCTGTAGTTCGTCCCTTGCATGTGTTTGCAACCTCCGGAAAAGACGTGCAGCTTAGTTGTGCCGGCTCGACAGTTGTTGCTTAATGTAAATTGTGGTCTGAAGCATATATATGTCTTCGGCTGCTTTGGTTGCAAACGAGTTCTTATCGCGCAGATGCATTTTTCTTGTCACCATTGACGAGGTGTAAGTGGCGTGATTGTGTTTCACGAGTGACTACTATACATGCAGCAGATAATTAGCTCGTCCAGGAGCTTTTGGATCATGCATTCTCAAATGTTGCGGCATTGCTGTGATTCTCTGTGACGGCTAATTTTCTTATGTGGCTCTGCCTGACTGCCCCTTGTTTTGACTTGCTATGAGACATACTTGTACTGTCTAAAGCTCTTTCAGTAAACAGAAGCAGCAGCAATTTAAACTTGTGTGTGAAAAAAGTTGGAGGTCGTGCGTTGCGAGGGGTTACTGACTTCACGTTGACTCTGGCCCTGTTTCTGCTGTTTTTGTTGCTCCTGCAGCAAGCTGTGTTGGAACCGGCCATGGCAGGCAGGGACTTGATCGCGAGAGCCAGGACGGGAACCGGCAAGACTCTGGCCTTTGGAATCCCCATCATGGAGCGCATCACGCAGGAGAACAACGAGGATCGCAATGCCAGGTAGGGTCTCCGCCTGATTGCTCTGAAAGCGAACTAGGAACTGGATAGGACCTGCACACTTGCAAACTGTGCACCGCCTCCTTGTCGTGTACAGGCACTCAAGTTCTTCTGAAGCTGTCTGGCTATCAGGGGGGGTCAACGAAGTACGGGGTGTGATACTGCGTGCTAATTAAAATTTCTTTTTTTAAGTGAAAGGTGGGCGCTGGTGCCTTTCTTTATTGCGATTCTTAAATCCCCTCGCTGGCACAGCCTGTGGGTGGGGGCTAATGATTGGAAAGTTGGACTTGGAGGTTTGTACAGGCTACGTTTTTTGCGTAATTTGAATTTGGCATTATTTGCTATGAAGTTCATGAGGGTCCATTGCTGAAGACTTATGTGCTTACTAATCTGTATCGACGTGGGTAAGTACGTGTTGCTGCCCCCAAACGAAGGAGGAGGTTGATAGTAAGAAGAAGAATGAACTGTACGAGCAAGGCTGACATGTTAATATTATGTACAATGGCCTGACCTTCAAAAAAAAGTAATAGTCATAATTTGCGCCCCTCTTCACCGAAACAGTTTGTGTATATTCATTAAATTTGTGGATAGAAGCAAACCCTCTGCGGCCCCGTTGTCGACTATACACATCCGCCTCCACCTTCAAAAATTTATGACAAAGGGTTGTATTTTGGATTGCAGTATATTTGCTTTCTTTCAAACGCTTTTCCCAGTACAGAAAGGCTGGCTAGGCTGATTCCTTCCCTTTCACGGGTGCTCCTTATGAGACCCAGCCAAGCCCTGTGACTCGGTACGGCTGAATTTTTGTCGGGGTCCTTTGCAGCGTACCATTTGTGCCACGCTATTTGTATCCGAGGAGAAAGGCCCTCTGCTGCTGCCGTGCTGCAAGAGACCCGCCCATGTATTCCCCTCGCCAGGTTTTGAGGCCTGGTAGACCAGCCGGCCGGCCTGCCCAGCTCAAGGGCTCGCGCGCACAAGGCAAGCGTGGGCCCCTCGTCCCCCCGTCTCCCTCCCCTCTGACCCGCGTGTCATGTCGTGATTGTCTCTGGTGCAGGCGCTTCGGGCGCGGGCCGCGCAGCATCGTGCTGGCGCCCACGCGCGAGCTGGCCAAGCAGGTGGAGCGCGAGTTCACGGAGAGCGCGCCCAACCTGGTGACGCTATGCGTGTACGGCGGCGTGGGCATCGAGCCGCAGATGCGGCAGCTGAAGAAGGGCGTGGACTGCATCATCGGCACGCCCGGGCGCATCATTGACCTCATCGAGCGCGGCTCGCTCGACTGCTCCGCCATCCAGTACCTGGTGCTGGACGAGGCGGACCAGATGATGTCGGTGGGCTTCGAGGAGGAGGTGGAGAAGATCCTGGAGCGCATCCCCGCGGAGCGCCAGACCTCCCTCTTCAGCGCCACCATGCCCTCGTGGGTCAAGAAGCTCAGCCGCAAGTACCTCTCCGACCCCGTCACCGTCGACCTAGTGAGCCCCCCCCCCCCCTTCTCCTGCCCCTGCTCCTGCTCCTGCTTTTGCTCCTGTCCTGTTGTGCGTGCGCTTACTGGCTGAGCCCTCGAAAGATTGCAGCAGTGCTGTTGGTGTCAAGCTGCATCTCAGCCATGGCCTGTGCTTGGTGGCAGGAATAGGAGCAAGTGGGCATCTCTCTAACTCCATGTGTGCTCTGGCTGTGTGATATGGTGGCGCCCGTATCTGAGGTGCACACACCTTGTGCACGGAGGCTGCTACCAGCGAGCGTGTGTGTATGTGTGTTGCAGCTGGTAGAGCTTGTAAGTGGCGGTGGCCCCTGCTGCTGCCCCCTGATTGGCTTCTGGCTGCACATAAGTGACTGTACTGCCCCACAAAGCCAGTCGTGCAGCCATTTAAGCTGGCCGGCGTGGTGCATCAAAGAAGAGGGAGGGGGCAGGGCACAGTGGCCGGGTCTGGCCTGCGTTTGGTCTGCATGGACTCCCCAACTTTCTTGTTGTGACTGACTGTATGGAGGAGATGCGGCTGTTGGTCCGGCTGCGGAGAGTGCAGGTGGGCAACAGCCAGGAGAAGCTGGCGGAGGGCATCTCGCTCATGTGCGTGCGCTGCACCCTGCCGTCCAAGCGCACCATCCTGTCTGATCTCATCACCGTAAGCGCCCCCCCCCCCCCCCCCCCC
>WELA01009453.1:24832-48203 GCA_009602735.1 Mesotaenium endlicherianum | reverse complement strand
CCTCCCCACCCTGTGTGTGTGTGTGTGTGTGTGTGTGTGTGTGTGCGTGTGCGCGCACGCGCGTTTGAGAGAGGGAAAAAGATTGGGGCAGATAGAGATTGTCTGTGTCTCATCTCGGGCGTTGGGGGCATGGGGGAGTGCCTGTGAGGCCCCCCCTCCTCCGTGGAACGTGCCAGGACACAACAAAGAAAATAGGCAAAGAGTGGCAGCCATGGAAATGCTGCTGCCATCCATACATTGTTATGGTTGCAGAGGCTCCGCCCTGCCGCCGAGGAAAGAGTGAGACCAATCATTGGAGCATGTACTCTTCTGTGGGCATGCTCGCATACTTCCCTCTCAGAGCTTACTGAGTGATGGACGATCAACTGACTGACTGAACGTGCACCTACATACCTCAACGTGGGGGCGTGCAGGTACCAGATGAACCCGGGCAACTACCGTGAGGCGCTGATCGAGACGCGGCTGGACCAGGCCGAGGGCGCTGACATCCTCATGGTACGTCCACTGTGCGCCTGCCTGTATGCCCCCCTGCCTGCCTGCTCGCCCGCCTGCCCAATTGGCTGCGGGGTTGCCTCTTCGCCAGGCGGCACAGCCTGTTGTGGCTGCCACGTCCATTGGCAGCTGTGTGAGCAAGAGTTTAATTTGCACAAACTCCAGGAGCTGGGCTCTAGGGCGTGCTCGTATGAGCACTCTTGGTTGCGTGCGTGCTTGCTCCCGCGCTTTCTTGCTTTCTTCCCCTGTGTGTGTGTCTGTGTGGGCCCCTCCCACCTGGCAGCACCAGGCTAGCACCGCTTATGTTGTAGATGAAGAGAGGACTGCGCTGGAGTTTACTACAGAGGCCGGTGGAGGTGGTGGAGGTGGTGGAGATGGACAGTCTGGCTGTGCCTTGCTGTGTGCCTCCTCCTCCTCCTCCTGCTGCTGCTGGACGGGTCCATGACCGAGCAAGTGGAGTGGGGGTGGGGTGGGCAATGGGCGGAGCAGGTGAAGCCAGCAATGCCATATTTGGACGTCATCCGACTGCTCCGTGACAACACCCCTCTGCCCATCTCCGCCTACCAGGTGTGTAGCTGTGCGCGTGTGCGTGTGTGCATGCGTGCACTGTGAGTGTTTTTGTCTGTGTTTGTGTGCGCTCCTTTTTTCCCGGGTGCCACTCAGGTGATTGTATTTATAAGAACAAAGGAGCCGACCATGATTGTCTTCACTTTTGAATTTGGGGGAGCAGACGCTTTTGTGGCTACTTCGAGAATAGTATTAGCCTTTTTTCTAATACTTTTTCAGTTTGGCTTTTTGATTCATAGGATGAGAAAGTGGCGGAGTCATTTTTTTTGGGGCTTTACTGAGTGAAAAATTATGCATCTATGCACGCATGTAGCTATCCATCTTTTGGTATGTGAACACTAGGTAGCTGCAAGTTCCGAAAGTAACACATGGACAGTGTGCGCGAAGCATTGGTGCGAGTTGATGATTCAGCAACTGTGTGCCGTCATTGTGCACAGGTGTCAGGAGAGTACTCGATGATAAAGGCCGCGGCGGCAGCTGGCATGCTGGACGAGAAGAAGGCCATCCTGGAGTCGCTGCTGTGCATAAAGCGGGCAGGCGCTGATGTCATCCTCACGTACTTTGCCACGCAGGCTGCACAGTACCTGGCTGGCGAGAAAGTAGCCTAAGTGATGTTCGCTTAGTTGTTCAGTTCAAATACTGTTAGCACAAAGTTGGAATAAAGAAAGTGTGTGAGAGAGAGAGAAAGAGCTAGAAGCTCTACGTCTGTCACCAGCTGCAGGGGCGTGGCCATTTGAAATGAGCAGGAACCGGCTCTTCACTTATCAACACATAAAATTATAGGTATAGTTGTCGGTTGCTTCGCGTCAAGCGTCATGCCCTTGAAGGCGTCATAGGCCAGTGCTTGCTCCTCCTTGGTTGCTCTCGTCTTGCTGCTGCCTGCCATATGCACATCTTGTCACACCCCTAGAGAAGAGCTCACACACTGCTCATGTGTGGGAACGCTCTGGGGAGCTGGTAGATCAAAGAAAACCGACCAGCCTTGATAAAGAATCTATATTGATTGTATTGTGTGATCTAAAATTTCTTTGGCCTTGAAGTCCACGATCCTATACAGGATGTAAGCTTGGTGCGGATGGTATAAAAAGGCTCGTCACTATGTCTAAAATTGAGTTTATGAGAGAACGTTGTGCACATAGATATAGCATGTGTGGACAATGTACCGTCATTGACAAATTTGAGGCGTGTATGTACTCAATTATCTCCCTCGAATACTTTCTTTGGAATTTCCTTCTTTCTTACACGAAGTTGAGACCAGAATTTTTTTGCACACTAACTCCCCTACCAACCTGTTTCGCAACATAAAGAATGACACTTTTCACGGGTGATCTGCATCATTCTAAATGCACTAGAGTACTTGTACTTGAGGAGGGCGGGCTATGGAGAAGAGACAGGTCCTTGTTCATGTGTGCTCCTTGTAGGAAGACAAATAACCTCAAAGTTTCAATTTGACAATTTGTGTTCAAATTGCCTGAGTTCGAAAGAAAGAAGGTGATTTTCGAAAGAATAGTAGGAGTAGTAGTATGCTATAAAAATTGCGCGTCATCTGTTCTTGTCTAGCCCTTTCCTACATGCGCTACGCTTACCTGTACTTGACTAATTAAGAACAATACAAAAGGTCAAGACAACTATATTCCAACTCCTAAACAACACTATGGATTGGCAGTTGCACTCTTGCTGTGTTGAGGTTGTTCGTCGAATCGCCGCCGTTGGTTATTGCCAATCGACAAAACATAGTGTAACCTAACAACAACAACCACACTATTGTGCATGGTTAAAACTATTGCTGGCACCGATTTCGTTGCCTGCCTCGTGCCTCTCTCAATGGAGTGGAGGGTTAGAGGGGTGGGTGGGTGGGTATGTGTAGCAGCTACCTTCCTGTTGCAATGAGGCTTCTTTGCAAAGAGAAGCCTTATGAGGGTTTTGTTTGTCGATGAAACACAACACGTGTGAAATCGATCAAATTTGAACTCTTGTGAAATGTCGCAAACCTTCAATTTGACAATTTGTGTTCAAATTGTCTGAGTTTGAAAGAAAGCAGGTGATTTTTGAAAGAATAGTAGGAGTACTAGTATGCAATATTAATAGCATACAAGGTACTTTTAGGCTAATCTAGTGGTTAGTGTAGAAGTTGGGTCTCATCTAGGTAGCGGCTCTAGCCTCCTACAGGTCGTACTACATTGTAATGTTACTTGCGTCTAAAAGCTGCTAGAATTTGCTCTTGGCCATAGGGGGCATCGCTAGCATCGTCAGGGATCGCTATGGCTCAAGCAGCGGATGCCAGTGACTGCTGCATGTGAAGCACGTACGGCTCTTTTCCTCAAGCAGATTTCCATTTGCCCATAGTTTGGGCTACAGCATCTGGGACGCCCAAGTTGGCGGCTGATGTGGCGGCTCCCTTTTGCAAGGAGTGCGTACCCATGATCTCTGTAAGGCCTACCGATGCGAATAGTTCCTTGCACCACTTATTCACAGTGGCGTGTGAGGCTGGCTGAAGAGAAGGTTTGCCAGATGCTTGTATATGCCAAATTAAAGGCCCATCGAGAGCATACTCTGATATCTCCGCCACTAACCTACACAACATTTTTACTGGGCACCACTTGGAGTTGCTTGCGTGAAGGGCACCCCATGCGCCCTCACCAATTTGGTCCATCTTAGAGGACAAGAGGTGCAAGTAAATGGCTGTGATGTTTGGACCACCCGTGATGTCGAGATCCTGAATTCTGGTTTTGGCCAGATCTGAGGGTCGCAGACAAGCACTATACATGAGCATCATCGCGGCCACCTTCATGAGCGATGCGGCGGTGGCACCTGGCCCTGCGTGCTTTTCAAAAAATTGCAGTGAGGGTGCAGGGTGCGACCGGCATCATGGTGTGCTTGGGTCTGGGCAGCAACCTTTGCGCTGCTTTTCTAAGGGTACTGATTCTGTCGTGCAATGTGGGGCTAGGTAGCTCCGCTAGTCGATGCACACAAAAGATTGCAGCCGATGATAAATGGTACGTAGACCAGGTGACACGCTCCTGGATGAGATACAAGCAGTAGAGCCTGATCACCTCGACCGACGCCGGAAGATCCTGCAGCTTATGCATTTCGCACCACCGTTGAAAACGCATCCAGTAAGTGTTGTAGGTACGCAAACTGGTAGGCGCGATAGTGTGGAGCAACACGTCCACGCTCGTGGCTTCCAAGGCTTGTAAGGCCGGATTTTCAAAAAGTCGATATTTTGCTCAACACCTCATACACCCAGGCGTAAGGCTAGCACCATGCACAGAGGGATGCCCTTGCCCCCAAACGCAGCCTTGTCTGTGCCAGGCAACAAAATCGAGGAGCTATAGCCTAGCGTAATGATCGCCTGCACACAATCTATCCACTCCGCATTGTTATCTAGCAACCGCGGCCACCAGCTGGCTGACTGCCACTGGAGTATCACTAGCGTGCATTTGGCCTTGCATCGCAGCATGTGGTCAGCTACTGGAGCGACCATCTGAGGTAATGGAAAACAATAGTTGTTTTCACCTGTCCAGTGCTCGATGAGGACATTTATGGCCTCAGCGCCCGCCTCTAGCCACCTAGAGTTGAACCTCGACAGGCTCGTGTTGCTTGCTGTGGCAAATCTATCGACCGGATGCGGCCCCCACTCTGCTTCTAGTCTTTGAAAGGCCTCCGGTCGGAGGAAAAAATTGTCCAAGTCTTTCTGCTTGGAGAGCTCATCTGCCACTACATTCAATTCCCTAGGAATTCACTCTACAAACAAGTTGAGCTGGTGTCTAAGACTAATACCAAATACTTGAGCACAAGCATCTGCTAAATCTGCCTTAGACAAGCCGCCTTTTCTCAAAATATAATACATTGCTTGGCTGTCAACGAGCAAGAGCACTTGTCGCCCGCCTATCACTTGGATGGCCTTATCCAATGCTGCCTTAGCGACAAGTATCTCCCTTAATGTAGTGAAACAGATAGATAAAGTACTTAGTAAAACAGAATACTTTATCTATTCAAGACAAGGATCTTTGAACACAAGTGGTAGCTTCTTGAAAGAGAGATGGCTTCTTGAAAGTTAATATATTTCTGGATTTTGGCAAGTACAAGAGTGATTCTGGAATGTCTTTCTATGTTCTAGCTCTTGTTTATATACTTGCTACATAAGTAATTTCTAGGAAGGTGTATGTTGATGTGTTGGCACCCAACACATCCCAAAACTTGCCACCTCTTTCTAGAATAATGTACACATGTCCTTTTGACCTAAAAATGGCACATCTGACTTTTGCCACATGGAGTTCTTCTAGGTCTTTCCTCTAACTTCGAAAATGCCTTGGAAGGTTCAAAGGACATGAACCAAGTTACTAGAGTACCTATTCACACTTGACTCCACACAATACTACTCCAAATATATTTGAAAACATTAAAATATATGCAAACTAATATATAATAACTCAAATCACTACATCACCCCCCCGATAGAAAAAGCGACGTCTCGGCGCGTCAAGTCAGGTCTTACACATGTGGAGCAAACTAGTCAACAGTTTCAAGTCAGATGCCACACATGTGAAGAGGACTAGTCAAAGGCGCCAAGTCAGGTGCTACACATGTAAGGTAGACTAGGCAAGGTCGTAGGTGGTGTGACCTTATTGGCTAGCCTACTCCTTAATGATAAAGAAAATTGTACAAGTTGGCCCAGAATCTGCCACGAACTCAAAAATTCATAGCGGCCACAGAACTGCTCCAAATCTGAAAATTCGAGTGCCAGACGGACCGCGTCGGAGAACTCTACCGGGTCACCAAATTTGAGAGCATTCTCATTTCTGGAGTGTCGTTGAGAGCTGAGAGAGTAGGCACTCCTCCAAATCTGTGCAGAAACTTCTGAAAATCATAAGTCCTTCTATACTTCTCCAAATTCTGCAAACTAAGTCTCAAACTGGGCGCTGTAAGATGTTCTACCAGAGTCTTGAGTTTCAGAGCATTCCAAGTTCAGGGGAAGGCACAATGTCAGAAGGCATATTCTGTCCTAACAATGCCAGCAGCCTGACCCCCTTCTACTTAGAGCATCATATCTCTCTCACCAGTGCTCCAAATTGAGCAAACTTGGACTCTAAATGACCGGCTACTCATGGACTACAGCCAGGTAAATTTTCAGAATTTATTATGCAGAGACCTATTACCAGTAGCAGTTTTAGTTTTCTGTCCAGAAACTGCGAGAAGAGAAGAGTGTCTAATGTCAATTTTTCCTCTTTCTTGTTCTTGCAGGCTGCCTCCAAGGGGTCTTCTGCTGCTTCTTGATGGTGGCAGGCTGCCTCCCTGAAGTCTTCGGGCTTCTAGTAGAGAGACTTGGGGCTGGTCCAAGATGGGGGTTGGCGGCATGGAAGCGCTTCAACTTTCTCTGAACTTTGTCAAGGTAGTGCGCCGCCACCCAACTATTCTCCGAATCTGGATATCCTTTCCACTTGATCAAGTATTGCTGCTGTCTCCTGAAATTTCTCATAGCCACTATGTCTTCCACTTCGTACTCCAAATGATCATCCACTATTGTTGGGGCTGGTGGGGTTGTCACACGTCCTGGGAACTTGTTGTCGGGTTGCACATATGGCTTGAAGAGGGAAGCGTGGAATACGGGGTCGATGTGCATAGTCTGGGGAAGTTCTAGCTTGAAAGCAACGGGGTTGACTTGCTGGATAATCTTGAAGGGTCCCAAATACTTGGGAGAGAACTTGCTGCCGGCAGGCCTGTTGTTCAGGGAAATGTTCTTGGATGATAGTAACACGTTGTCACCCACTCTGTACGTAATTTCTCTTCTGGATCTGTTCGCCACTCTTGCTTGAGCATCTTGCGCGTGTTGTAGAGCTTTCTTCGCTGCTGTAAGGGCTGCTTCTAATGTCTCCATAAAATCTGTGGCTGCAGGTACTTCATCATGGCCAGCCGTGAAGCTCAGTGGCGTGGTCGGATGGAAGCCATAGTTGAGGAAGAATGGGGACTCTTGGGTAGAGGCCTGCGTAGTGTTGTTGTAGGCAAACTCGAGGGGGGTCAAGTACATGTCCCAGTCTTGCTCGAGGGTAGACACGTAGGCCTTTAGAGAGGTCTTTAGGGTACGATTCATACGCTCGGTTTGCCCATCTGATTGTGGGTGGTAGGCAGTAGACATATCCAGCGATGTACCCAAGTTCTTGAAGAGATTTTTCCAGAAATGGCTTGTGAATCTTGGATCTCTATCTGACACAATTCTTGATGGTAGTCCATGGAGTCGGAAGATGTTGTCAAAGATGAGTCTTGCAAGTTGTGGTGCTGTAGCCTTAGTCGTCGTGGGAATAAAATGAGCCATCTTGGTAAGTCTGTCCACCACCGTGAGTATTGCATTATGGCCTCGAGGTGTCACGGGCAAGTCCACGATAAGGTCCATTGAGATGTCCGTCCATTGTCTTTCGGGGATTGGTAGTGGTTGGAGGAGTCCTCCCGCCTTTTGCGATGATGGCTTGATTCTTTGGCATGTGTCACAGCTCCTGCAGTACTCCTTGACTTGCTTAGACATGCCTGGCCAACAATAAGTCCTAGCTAGAACGCCCGTGGTCCTTAGGATTCCAAAGTGTCCTCCAAGAGGGTTGTCGTGTGCTTCTCGTAGAAGCAAGAGCCGGAGGTCTAAGTCATTAGGAACACATCTCTGGCCCGTATCTTGCCTCACCCAATAATTGCCTTCTTGCTTCTTGCATGGGTCCAAGGCTGCTTCTCCGTTCTTGTAGTAAGGGTCTCTTTCATAGGCGGCTGAAAATCGAGCTTCCAGATCTGTCTTCAGGGATACCATCACTGCATTTAATTGCAGTCTTGAGAGGGGGTCAGCCGGGTTTGTCTTGCCGGGCTGGTACTGAATCGTGATGTTGTATTGTTGCAAGTATCCGCTCCATCTTGCTTGTCTCCTTGAGAGATACGGCTGCGTCTGGAGGTGCTTTAACGCCTCGTGGTCCGTGGTGACCAGTACTTTGCGTCCTTCAACGTAGCAGCGCCAAACCTTCAAGGCATGTACAATCGCCAATGCCTCTCGCTCCGTGGTTGTATAATTTTGCTCGGCTGGATTTAGCTTCCTTGACTCGTAGGCGATGGGCTGCAGTCCCTTGCCTTGGTCTTGAAGCAGGATTGCTCCTATTGCATAGGAAGATGCATCGGTGATGACGTGGAAGGGCCAATCTGGGTTTGGACTTGGGAGTGTGAGCACCGGGGATGTGGTCAATCTTCGCTTTAACTCTTGAAATGCCTCTTCCTCTTTCTCGGTCCATGTATATAGCCTGTCCTTCTTGAGTAGATCTGTCAGGGGGGCTGCTATGTGCGAGAAGCCTTGGATGAATTTTCTGTACCAATTGGCAAATCCCAAGAATGACTGGAGTTCTTTCTTGGTCGTGGGGGTTGGCCATTCCTCCACCACCGTGGTCTTCTTGGGGTCTATCTTGATGCCATCAGCAGTCACGTGGAGACCTAGGAACTCCACTTCTTGTTTGGCAAACTCGCATTTTGACTCCTTCGCAAACAGCTTGTTTTGCTTCAATACTTCAAGGACTTCTTTCAAGTGTCTCGCATGCTCTTCAAGGGTCTTGCTGTAGATAAGGATGTCATCGATGAATACCACCACAAATCTGTCCAACATGGGCTGAAATATGGTGTTCATCATAGTCATGAAAGTTGCTGGCGCGTTGGTGAGTCCAAATGGCAGGACCATGAACTCAAAATGTCCATATCTTGTCCTGAATGCCGTCTTCTCTATGTCCGGTTCTGCGATGCGAATCTGGTGGTAGCCGCTCCGTAAGTCAATCTTCGTGAAGTACTTGGCTCCAACCAGCCGGTCCATGAGCTCATCCATGCGCGGCAGCGGGTATCGATTCTTGATGGTGATCTTGTTGAGGGCGCGATAGTCCACACACATCCTCAAGGTACCATCTTTCTTCTTGACAAATAGCACCGGGGCTCCAAATGGCGACTTGCTAGGTCGAATGAAGCCATGCTCCAGTAGCTCCTTGATTTGCTTCTTGACTTCGTCTAGCTCCGTGTATGACATTTTGAACGTAGGCCGAGAGATGGGCTTGCTTCCGGGCTCCAACTCTATCTTGTGGTCTACGAATCTTTTGGGGGGTAGGCCCTTGGGCAATTCCGGGGAGAACACTTCTTTGTAGTCCTCAAAGACTTCTTGTATCTCCTTGGGAACGGGGCTGCCTTCTTGACTCTCGATGTCTTTCTTGATGTCTTTTGGCGTGATCAAGGCCAAAAGAAGCTCGTGTCCCTTCCTCACAAGTCTCTTGAGTTGGAGGGCGGACAATAGTATCTCGTGTGCCGGCTTCTGGATGTCTTGGGTCTGGATATTCTGGATTGCGCGCAAAATACAGATTCTTGAAGTGATGTCATTCTTGATCTTGATAGTACCGGTCCTCCAATCAACTTGGGGGTTGTGCTTGGTCAACCAAGGCGTCCCTAGGATGACGTCGTACTTGCCCAATTGCATGGGGGAGAACACTACTCTATCCTTGAAGGACTTGATAGAGAGTGCCAAGGGGTACGTCTTCTTGGAAGGGGTAGTATAGGAGAATCCATCGGGCATCATAATCTCCTCGTCGTGGTCAAGAGTTCGCATAGTAATACCGTGCTTGGTGGCAAAATCTGCAGCAATGAAGTTGCCTTGAGCTCCGCTATCCACCAAGATGTGGACCTTCTCTCCTCCAAGGTAACCTCTCAAACTCATTGGGGCTGGAACGTCGTCTTCAACGGGGGTCTCCACCTCACTTGGCGTGTTGCCTTCTCGTGAAGTGGGTCTTGGGGTGGTAGGCTCCTGGCCTACCGGCGCTGTCCGTTTTTTGACAACTTTTTGGGGCATGAAAGTGCACGATGGCCCTTTTCCTTGCAATAGAAGCATAGTCCAGCCGTCATGAGAGCTTCTTTTTCAGCCGGGGAGAGTCTTGCTTTCACTCCTTGCTGGTTTCTTGCATCATAAGTGTCATTGGAGGGTCTTCCACTCTTCCGGGCAGCCGCGGGGTCCCTTTTAATAACTCCGATTTCCATGGGTGTGGGTCCAGATTCGGATGTGGAAGGGGCTGCGTACACCCGCGTCGTCGGTACCCGTGAAGATGAAGGCACGGAGTGCTTGAAATCCAAGGTATCCACCTTTTGGGCCACTTCAATGATCTTTGAGAAGTCCGTCAAGTCGCGTAACTCCACTTCCTTTGCCACCTTGGGTTTGAGGCCAAAGATGTAACGGTCAATCTTCTCCTCGAGAGACATGTTGGGGATCTCAAGAGTGAGGGCGTGAAATCTGGATGTATACTCTTGAACGGACGTCGTTTGCTTGAGATGGTGGAGCTTTCCTCGGGCAATCTTCTCCGCATTGATGGGCATGAATTGCTTCTTGAGGGCCTCACGAAAATCTGCCCATCTTGCATATGATGGTGGGGGCTCTTGGCCGAGCATGGGGTGCGCCATAGCTTGATATATAGCCGCTTGATAGTTACGCCACCATGATGTTGCTGCTCCTCTAAGTAAGGTAACGGCAAAGGGAACGTAGTCCTCCTCGGGTACTTCAAGGAACGCGAGGTACGTCTCCACTTGGTAGAGCCATAAATTCAGGTTGGCACCTTTCCCGGGGTTGAAAGTGTCGGGTTTGCCGGGCTTGATGAGTTTCCTTGCTCTCGTTGGCTCTTGTGGAGGCGCTTGAGCCGGGGCTGGATTTTGAGCATTGCTCGCAATAGGGGCAACCATGGCAGCCATAGCTTCTCTTGACGCTTGCACGGTTGCTTCATAGGTGGCCAAGCCCACTTGGTTGTGGACGGTCATTAGGAAGGCTGCCCACTCATTTGCGGGAACTCCTTGTGGTGGGGTCAACTTTGCTATAGCGGCTGCCACGGGATTTGACGGTGCTCCTCCTTGTGGTGCTTCTTGTTGTTGCAGATTTCCTTGAGTAGGCTCTCCCATCGACGCTGGAGGAGGGTGTGCTCCTCCTTGTGGTGCTTCTTGTTGTTGCAGATTTTCTTGAGTGGGCTCTCCCATCGGCGCTGGAGGAGGGTGTCTTGGAGAGGAAGGGCTTCCTTCGAAAGCTTGCTGTTGGTCTTGAGGATCGGCCATCTTCTTGTGCTACCAAAGTGCCTAGCTCCGATACCACTGTAGTGAAACAGATAGATAAAGTACTTAGTAAAACAGAATACTTTATCTATTCAAGACAAGGATCTTTGAACACAAGTGGTAGCTTCTTGAAAGAGAGATGGCTTCTTGAAAGTTAATATATTTCTGGATTTTGGCAAGTACAAGAGTGATTCTGGAATGTCTTTCTATGTTCTAGCTCTTGTTTATATACTTGCTACATAAGTAATTTCTAGGAAGGTGTATGTTGATGTGTTGGCACCCAACACATCCCAAAACTTGCCACCTCTTTCTAGAATAATGTACACATGTCCTTTTGACCTAAAAATGGCACATCTGACTTTTGCCACATGGAGTTCTTCTAGGTCTTTCCTCTAACTTCGAAAATGCCTTGGAAGATTCAAAGGACATGAACCAAGTTACTAGAGTACCTATTCACACTTGACTCCACACAATACTACTTCAAATATATTTGAAAACATTAAAATATATGCAAACTAATGTATAATAACTCAAATCACTACACTTAATATTGACGATCCCCCAAAGCTAGCAGCGGGGAGTGGGGCTAGCGATTCCCACGTCTGCCCTGAGGCCACCAATCTCAGTACTGCGCCCCATGTGGTCACGCTAGCGTCAGTGTGCCTGAAAAAATCAGGGGCTATGGTGGCCCGAATGGGAGCACCATTGAAATTATCAAAGTGCTCCTCCCAAAAAGCAGCCCTTCCGTCATAGGGACCATGTCCTCCCAGGTAAATCCCTAGTTCTCACTGGTTGATAACAGTGTTCATATGGCGTGTGTACATGTCCGCGATGCCCCCAAAAGCCACCTTCATGGAAATAAGCTGGCCTGCTAATGATGCTATCGTTCTAATGTGCACGCTACTGGTCCCGTGGGCCATAGCTTGAACGTGGAGGAGTGTTAGCAAGAGCTTTTCCTTGTGCGTCTTGCCAATGTGCACCCAAAGTTTACGAGTGTTGATCACAACACCCAAGAACTGTGTGATTTTTGAGCACGTAAGTATTGCATTCTGCATATTCACCACAAATCTTGCTATTGCAAGTTCGCCTAACACCAGCCGCATTGTTCGCACGTGGGCTTCCTCACTGGGACAGCTCACCAGAAATTCGTCTAGATATGCTATGACTCGTATCCCCATCTGCCTCCACCTTCCCACCAGCTCTTTCACCACTCGTGTGAATACGTAAGGTGCGATCGCAAGCCCGAATGGGAGACATGTGAAAGTGTATATCTTCTTATCCAGCTCGAACCCCAAGAACGTATGTGCATCTTCGTGCATCTTGACTTGATGATAGCCAGATTTTAGGTCAATGGTAAACAAAAAGTCGTCTACGTGCACAACATCAACTAACTTATCCAGCCCCTCATACTTAAATTTTACTTTTTTTCAACGCTTTGTTCACGTGGCGCAGGTCATGAAGTAATCGTAACTTCTTGCCCTCGACCACGTTCAAGGGGCATATGCAGTACGGGAGACCTGGGAGAGTCCACTCTTTGGCAGCCCCGGAGGCTACTAGCTCCCCCACTGACTCGCGGGCAAACTGTACGTGTTTCTCCACACCTTTATGGTTGCGCTGGTGATGCCTAGGTGCAGTATGCGTGTCCCACACCAACTTGTAGCCACTTTCAATAGTAGAGAGGACTAACGAAGACGTACACCAACGTTTCCACCAGGCAACATTTGCTCCCAAATTTCCTGCAACCACGGTTGCTTGCGGTGGTACCTTTGATGCGGCGCCGTCCGACTACACGGCTTCTTCCTTCCGCCCCAAGAACACTTGGAGTTTATGTTCAAAATCCTTCTCGTCGCTCACGAAATTACCTATGACCCAACACACGACATCGCATACCCGCGGTTGGTCTCGGCCACGATGCCTCGAACGTGTCAACGATTGATTGGCATCCTCCATTACCCTGCTCCGCAATTGCAGCATCGGGGTACGCTATGCATGCATCGGCAACCAACTGGTGTGGCACATGTGTGCACCCTTGCAACATCGCATTGCAGCCCCTCTGTACGCGGCGATCCAAAACTCCATAGGAGTGATCCCAACCGTGCTCCCACTGCCAATGCCTATATGGCTGGCAGGAGCCTACATGCATGCATACTTGCGCCAGTGCGCGTGCACTCAATTTGTGCTTTGAAAGCCTTTTGCCCACACTCCCCTGGCCTATAGCAACCTTGCAATACAACGCGCCAGTGCGCGAGGGGCGACACGCCAACAAACAAAAAAGCAGCCGCAAGAACCAACGCTCGATGAGAGTGGACTCCATCCGTGCGCAATCTGCCAGCGCCTAGGCGGCCTGAAGGGGCTTTCTTCCACCCAGGCACATCCATACGTGCGGCGTACGTCTCTTGATAAGAGGGACATGCATCAACCGCCTAATATTGTGCCCAACAAGCAAACTAACGTAATGGCAACTATAACAACCAACAAACAGCCAAACAATATTTACAACAAACACCATCATGTATACAACGACCACAAGCAAGAACGGAGTCAACAACCAATCAAACATGACCAATAACAACAGTAATTAACAACAAATATTTGTGGAGTCCTAGGCCTGGTATCCCACCCGCATCCAACAATGTTATGCTCCTTAACGTGATCATGTGCACCCAAATGTCCAGGGGGCCTAGGTGGCCAACCAATTTAGCAACAATTTGCCAATAAAAAATAATCATAACAATGATTTAAATTGTCCATGGAGGCCAAAGGCCTGGTTAACAATGTCCAACTACTCACGCTCCAAATAACAAAAAAAATATATATATTGACGCTGGGGCTGGCCATAAGGCCCCTGAGGCGGCCCATAAGGCCCCTGGAAGTTTGCTAAGTTTGCTACCTGAGCAGGTGCTAGCAAAGGCTGCCTCTTTTGGGGGCCTGGGCCAATAGGTGGCCCCGAAGGGCAAAAACAAAATGTGTGGCCTACCATGAGGCAATGCCAGGAACTCAAGTCATTTCTAAACATCCTAGGAGCGCAGGGGTTAGCCTTAAACGCATACGGGCTGGCCCGTGGTTTGCGGCTACTAAAATCAACCTCCCTCTCCTCCTCTTTGTCTTTACTCTTAGCCACTTGCTTTTGGATCCGATTCTCCCAATCCTCGCTCTCATCCTTAGTTTGCATGGACTTGACAACCTCATCAATCACAGGCCAGCTATGCAAGTCCGCGGAAATGATTTGCTTTTGCCGAAAAGTTATCAAAGACAAACCTCCAGTGAGCGCACTTTGGGCCGCTTCGATGTCTTCCTTGTCCAGCGCATCTTGGGCGTTGTGGCACAGCTTCGCAAGGTCATTCATGACCTTCATTTGGGCGCGGTTGCCCTCGACAACTTGCCCACACCTGCAACCTCACTTTTCCTCTTGAGCCGCTTGAGCTGCTGCAGGATGTCCGCCCCTGCTCCCTCGCCATCGTGAGCTCGCGAGACCTTGCTTTGCGCTAATATGCTCACTGCCTGCTGCAACTTGGCCATTTCGAGATGAGCAGCGTGCTGCGCAGCTTTGAGCTCAGCCGCTTCCGCCTTGCTGAGCTCGGCCTGCTCGCTTTCGTACTCTTTAAGGAACTATGCATGTAATTTGGCGATTTCGTCAGCAGTAAGCTGGCTCGCTACGCTCGCCCTATCGATGTCGTTAATCTGCTCGCCATTGACCTGCTCGCCATCATTGCGTAAGTCGCTCGGGCCTCCCTGGCTTCCCTCACCTCTCTCCATCATCGCTCGAAAGTGAGCAAACACGTTTGCGTCTCGAGTGTTTGCGGATCTATGGTACTCTATCAAGCGATTTTGTATGCTTGTCGGCATGCAATGTCTACGCGCCTGTATGTGTAGCAACTACCTTCCTGCTGCAATGAGGCTTCTTTGCAACGAGAAGCCTTACGAGGGTTTCGTTTGTCGATGAGACACAACACGTGTGAAATCGATCAAATTTAAACACTTGTCAAACTTTGTGTCGCAAACCTTCAAAACATCGCCAAGAAAAGCTGGCAAATACATTTATGTGAAGGAAAGTGGAACCATTCTCTGAGGTAACAAGCTTATAACCCTCACGCAAGCTAGATCACATAATATTCTCTGCCACGCACTGTCAACTAATTTCATATCATACTCTCTCATTTCACAAACATGCAACCCGGCTGCTTCGCTCTTAGCAGAAAAAGCAAAAGAGGTGTGCAGACTATCTTGCTGGGAGTTGCTCTCTTGGACAGGGCCAAAACACCAATAATCACAATCAGGAAGTACCAAAGAGAGGCACCAGTGCGATGCCAGGTGTGTCCTTAGATCAATGTGAGTGTCCGATGGCGATTGCGGTACAGAGGAGCCCAAAGACGAGGAACGACTGCGACCTCCCCTGCTCACCCCATATCCAAGTCACGCAATTGAATTTTGAACCATTCTCCTTGACCTTCCTTCTGGACACCTGCGCGCCTCCCTCACACTGACTTTAAGTCATAGAAGGACAAGCAGCAGGAAGGATATGGCAGAGCAAGGCAGTCCACAACCTGTTCAACTGATGGCTGACCCGCTACCTGCTACAGTCTCTCGAATGGGTGCGACAGAGCTACGGGATGTAGGAAACCGGTAGGACAGAGCAAAAGGCTTCGATTTGGTATGACTTTGGCCTGCCTGAACAAAAACCATTTCAAACACCAGAAGGGGGCTCATGTACCCTAATCACAGCCTCGTATAAGTCGACCTGCGAACAGAAAAAGTCCTACCCACTTCGGGTACCCATGCATTACGCCTACTGGTAGGGATGAAGATCAGTAGCATGTAGACATGGCTATACTGGCTTCATATCATGCTTCTGTCCACATATGATTGTACACATACACGCACACATACACACACACACACACACACAGAGAGAGAGAGAGAGAGAGATGCATCATGCATGTGAAGAATGAGCAGGAGCGTGGTGCATTGCGAGGCGGGCTGGCCCCAGCTTACCTGGTAGGCCACGTCGTTCTTGATGGGGTCCGGCAGGAACAGCATTGCCTATGCGCACGCAGATCACCCGCAGCCCAGCAGCAGCAGCAGCAGCAGCAGCAGCAGCAGTAGCAGCATCAGCTTCTCAGCCACTCATGTAGGCCAGAAGCATACGGTAAGCCCAGGCTACGCCGGCAAAAGCTTCTCTCCCCAACTCTCCTCGACAAAGCACAACCTTCTCCACACCCCTCACCTCCCCTACAAGCACCCTCACATGCCACGGGGCGTTGCGTGCGCTCACCAAGCGAGCAGCAGCAGAGAGGAGGGAGGTGGCGGGCTGCAAGCATACATATATGCACGGACAGTTGCCCGCACACGTGCAGCCACACACACACACACACAAACAAACTAGCACACAAACACACAAACAAACTAACACACACACACACAAACACACACATACTCTTTTGTGCACGTGCATACGCACCTGGATGAAGATCTGAGGAGCGATGAGAGCGAGCAGCCGTACGTCCTCTGCCCCGTCTGCAGCAGGTACCCTGCCGCCCTCCCCCCACCACCCTCGGGCACACGGCCCACCCGGCTCAGGCTCGCGCCTGACTCACTGGCAACCAGCAGCAGCAGTGGCAGCAGAGCAGCCAGGCCAGCTGTCTTTTCAATGGAAAGGTGCACAGCTTTGTTACACACGTGGCGCTCAAGAAGATAGAAATACTCTTGTGCCCATGTGAGCCGTTGCCCATGAATGTTGGCTTGCTCCATCCGTGGCTTGGCTGGCTGGTGCACTGGGCACCCACGATGTTCACCCCGGCAGGCTGTGTCCAACTCTCCCTCTCTCTCCAGTGACTACAAGCTTAATCTTGAGTAGGCCACCTTAGCCTCAGACCCTTGCTGTCTTCACCGTACGCACCCCGGGCTGCCAGACGCTTCTGAACGCCCAGCTCTGAGCGAAGGGGGCCTGGTTGTTGAGAGGAATGGAGAAAGGAAAGAAGGAGAGAGCACGGGAGGATGGAGGGAGAGAGCGAAAGAGGGCGAAAGGGTCAGGGAGGGACAGAAGGGAGGGGGAAGGGGAGCAGGGAGGTTAGACGGGGGGGGAGTACCAGAGGCGGCGGCACCACAGAGCACGCCCCAGATGAGGGGCACCCACGTCACCGGCTTCGTCAGCTGCAGCCGAATCTATGTGTCAAAAAAGGAGCACCATTATATGGTGCCTCCTTGATCGACATCGCCACAAAGCCTACCTCAAAGACATGGAAGACACACATGAGGTGCCAATTGCAAAAAGGAGAAAAGCAATAAGACGTGAAGATGATCCTAACATTTCTACGAAGAACACGCAAAGCTAGGTCACGCACGGCAAAGACTTACTCCTCATCACCATGCTTGGCCTTTTCCTTCGGTTTGGAAATTCTCAGACGTCAATCTTTTGGTCTGCTTCATCGGCCTTCCTATGCGCACCATTGAAGAAAGCCAGACCAGCCTTGCTTGAAGCAGGGTAAGAGTGGGTTAACACTCTCCTTTACCGGGCTCCTTGTGACAATTTGGAATTGCTCACATCCTGAATTGAGTTTTACTTCTCCATCAGTTCCTCATCAAGGACAATGATATCTATATAACACAACACGTAATTCACATGACTCGTGATGCAAGTCTAGGCCGTGGAGTTCCTGATAGGAATGCCTGAGTTCTCAGTAAGCCTTCCAGAATAGAGCTGAACAAGTTTTGAACATACCTCCACATAAGCTTCAACAAAGAACGAAGAATGGGTACAGGTTCTGCTTGACTGAGACACATATGACGTTCTAGCAAATCGCAGAAGCTTGACTAGTCATTTAATTGGATAACAGCTTCATTAGACGTCTAGAATCAAGTGGAGTTCCAGGCTTGAAGAGACTGTCGATCGAGTGTGTACGTTGTCCTGGGGAGAAACATGGATACATGACGAGTGTGCGCTTTTGTGTCTTCATGAAACCACCTCCAGCCAGAAAGACAGCAAGAGAGATAATGTTTCTAATTCACGTACATTGTGGGTACAGGTATAGGGATGCCATGGCACAAGAAGGAAAAGGGGGACAAGTATTTGAATTTCCGGTCTGTGGGTTCGTGACAAGTATTTGAATTTCCGGTCTCTGGGTTCGTGCCTGCTATATTTGAAAGCCTGAGTTCTTCCGCGTCGTAGCGCTTCGAATGTCACCCTCTTTCGCTCCCTCTGGTGCTGATTAGGCATCGCCGGGGGTTGTCCTTGACGCCTCGGATACTTGCCAGTGGCGAGAGATAGTCAGCTATCCTATGAATCTAGTGGGAAAATCCTCTCCTAAGTATCTTCTTTTGATGCATGGACTCATCACGCACGTGATTTGAAGTCGTAGCGCTGAATAGCTTTGCTAGAACATAGAAGGGTATAGAATCTGACGTGCTGCGTATGATGTGGTCGTGGTTCTCTTGTGGTCATGATCCAGAGGGTACTTGTTCTTATTGCTGAAATATAGACATGGCTTCATTCATGCTGGGACTTTTTGTGCTCGCCTCATTGTTGGCAACAACTCAGTCAGCTTCTTTGACAGGTTTGGATTTCACTGCTCTTCTTGTCTCATCGTTTTACAGAGTGCAGGAATGGGTTTCAGAAGGTGCAACGGAGTGATGCTTATTCTCTGAACTGGGCTGGGGGGCCTTTCTTACACCAATCTTCAGCCGGCCCATTCGAGACGATAGGACCAGTAGCTTAAAGTGGACTACTGTCAAAAAGATATCTCTCAAATTTCCCCCTCTCATGAAGTTTGGTGGTTCTTGTTGCGTAGTGTGGCGGATATATCGCTGTGCGTACTATTGAATAAGAAGTGAAGTGGATAATTTGAAGGTCCAGAAATGAGTGCAATTCGAGAACTTTTTGTGCTTGAGCATTCGTCAAGCCTTCTCTGCTGTGTAGAATGCATGTGAAGCATATACTGTATGTAGGTGCACCTTTTTATACTCTTCTCTATATGTGCTTGCAAATGATTGTGGAAGTCCAGTGGAGCTCCCACTGTTTGTTTGTTACGCCAGGCTTCCTTCCGTACTCTTAAGTCAGAGGATATTGGCAAGTTTGGCTCTTTTCTCCTGTCGAAATGGTCAACTCAATATCATGTTTAACTGTGGGCGTTTGGTGTACTTTGTCTAGAGGCGGAGTACATGGAGTCGTTGGAACTTACGCACTTGGTAGGACTAGTTTCTTCAGAGATAGACGTATGTCAGATACGAGTATGGTGGTCACAAACCAAGTCACTCATTCATGGTCTGTGATGCTTTGTTTTGACCTCTTTGTTGCAGCTGGCCACCAAGAAGCACTCCAAGTGGCCATCAAGTCTGCTGCACCTGGAGATACCATCACAATCACCAACTCCTTCAATATTTCGGCCACGGTCGTGCTAACGAAGAGTCTGCACTTCAAGTCGACGGGTTATACCCTAACCTTTGTAGGGAATCCTCCAATCACCAGTTATGGGATCAGAGTGACCGGTTCACAAGACGTCATGGTGTCTTTTGACGGGCTCATCTTTGATGGTTTGGAGTTTGATCGTCGCGTGGTAAGCCATTTGTGACAACTTCGAGGTGCATGTGTGAATCTGGTTCATACCAACGTCTTGGCATCCACAGGATGTGCAAGCTTTATGGTTTCCTTTTTTTGTGGATGCGAGGATACGCTTCTTCCTAACTCTACACTAGATTCGGTTGTGGGCTTGCTGGCAACATCATGATTTGATGAGTCCATTTGATGAGTCCATCATGATTTGAGTGCAATTAAGCTTGTGAGCAAGGTCTTTGTGTGCCATCCACCACACATTTTTTTCGCAGGCCTGTCACCTCACTCTCGAGTTGGGGTCTTCAGCAAGTAGTTGATACTTTCTACAACCTTCAAACTTGGAACCGTTCTCTTTGTAGGCCGGAATATATATTGTGGGAAAGGGAAAGGCAAAGGCGGGGAAGGGGCCAAGTGTTATCTTCAAGAATGTTGCTGTGAGAAGATTTTCGCTTCTCGGACTTGGAACCACGGTAAATTCGTCTTCACGCGTCCTCTCTGTTGCTTGACTTTATTTCTGCGATGTTGTTATAAGTGTGCCTTGAGCCGACCGTATGTGTTTGTACTCCAATCAAAAATCTCAATTTGCTACCTGTGCTTGTCTACGTGCGCAGCCTGACATCAGCTCTAGAGGAGCCGGGATCAACGCAAACATCGGCTCTAGAGTCGGCATCGTTCACAGCTATATTGGCGGCAACTATGCCGTATGTGCCATTGACATCATCCTCTGATGAAAATGTTCCGTGACGTTTTTTGTGTTGGTGTTGTTGTGCACACAAGTTTGTGACATGTTTTGCTTTGGAAGATGACGAAGATTTCTATCCGAATGAAGGCTCAAGTGGTGGCCAAAGCCCTCTTACTGCGGGGCGCTGTCGGAAGGGGCCATGGCTTCATATTCACTTGGATGTGGGCCGAGAGGACTGTGCTTGCGTGGTGGAATGGAGTGCAGGGTGGTGGAGGTGCCCTTCAGTCAACTGGTTATTCTGACGTGTTCCTTTGTGATGTCACCTTTGATGGCAACCGAGTTGGCACAGAGACCTCAATGAATGGCCTGCCGGTGAGCTTTCATGATCTCTCTTAACAATAGAGCACTGCTACCATGCGGTCTGAAGTAAATTCTAATCTGATTTATGGCAATTTAGATAGGCTTTTGTTACGTGAAATGTGCATGAAATAGCGTCAAATACTGGGTTCGTATTTCTGGCACAGTAAGAGTGTATCAGAATTGTGCTCCTTTCTCGTGAGAACCTACTAACATTGAGATGAGCATCATTCTTGCGAGAGTTTTGTGGTTGTCAACATAGGCGGTGCTTCTTGTGTCTCAATATCTGTTTTTTTCCAATTGTTGTAATGAGTAGGCCCTCCTTCCCAAGGATGTTTGGGTTGGAAAGAAGTCAACATTGGTCGTTTACAACTCAAGCAGCCAAGCCTCTGTAGATGGCGACTCCACGTCCAACATCATTGTGGCTCAAGGACCCCTGCAGACATGCCCCAACTTTGCGCCCTCGTATCATTATGGTAAGTGCCGTGTTCTTCATCTGTGCCTCGAGAGCAGACTATTCCTGCAGTTGCAACACATGCAAGCTGTGTACTCATTAGTTGCACCGTTTGTCACGGTTTTCAAAGACTTTGGCGAGTGGGTCCTTTACTAAGTACTTTCGTGTTTTCTAACTGCGGTTGCATCTTTGTTTGCAGCGAGCAGCCAAGCAACCCTTGTGACAGCTATTGGGCGTGCTGATAGCGGGGACATCATTGTTATCACCACCTCCTTCGACATCTCTTCCACTATCAAGATTGAGAAGAGCCTAAACTTCATTTCATCATCTTGCGCTACTTTGGCTTTTGTTGGCATTCCTCCTATCAAGTCGTATGGTATCAGGGTGTTTGGGGCAGACACTCTTCATGTCCTGTTTGAGAACCTCATCTTTGACGGCTTGAGTTTGGAACGTAATGTGGTGAGTGTAAAGAGCACTCCTCTGACAGGCGTGCTTGTCGTGTGACCAGAGCCATAGTCTCTTGTTGCAAGAGACTCTTTGGGATTGAGAGAGCTTTGTGATATTTTTGTGTGAATAGTTGCTTTCAGGATCTGGAAGGTTCCGTTGTGGATGTTCGGTGTCGGGACCTTACAACCATTGCTATGCGGCCCTGTTTCAAGCTACGAGATTTTGCAAATGCGAGAAAATGCGTTGTGCCCAGATGGTTGCAAGATGTGTTTTGGCCGGAGGATGTGTTGGTTTTTCCAGTTTAAAATTGATGCCTCTGTTGTTGAGATGAGTTAACGAGAATTCGCTGCTTATCGGTGGAGTGCTTTTCAGGCTGGCGTTTATATAGTGGGGAGAGGCAAACCTGTCGTTGGAAAAGGACCGAGCGTCTCATTCGTCAATGTTGTCAGTAGAAGGTTTGTTGCAATTGGGCAAGGCACAAAGGTGAGGCGTCCTCGTTTCTTTCTTGCTTCATGCTGTGAAGCAAAATTACATCATTTGTTGCACTGCACGATATATTGCACGGGATGTAGGAAACGCTATGAAAGGCAAAAGACAGGAGTATAATACTTAATTGCTCCTCATAGATTTTTATGTGGATGGGGAGTGGCACGTCAAAATATCATGGTGACATCCCATCAATCTGGTGCTATGTGGCATTGACTGGTGCAGACTGACGTAACTGCTAGGGGAGCTGCAATCGACGCCAACATTGGGTCCAAGGTGGAGGTCATTGGCAGTTCGTTTACCGACAATTATGCGGTGAGGCATGACGCGTTTATCTTTCTTGACCGAGAATTTTTCCCCCTCGGAAAGAAAATAAAGAATACATTGTGTGACGGTGGGATGTGCAATGAAAGTTCTGGTATTGCAGCAGGAGTGCCTGGTGTTGTATAGATTCGTCCATCATACAACCTAATGGCCAAACCCTTCCCTCAAATAGATCGTGCCGCAACTGTTAATAGGGTAATCGGTACGGACTAGTGATGAGTTATGTGACTCAAAAATGTTCGTCTTTTCAACGAGCTTTGTGGATTACAACGAGGCCGTCCCTTGTGGGCTACTTTTCCACAGCTAACGATGTCTCAAAAGCTTACTATGTCTGTTTTGTGCCGTAATCATCTGGAGTGTAGGGTGCTGGCGGAGCAGCTCTCCAGTTAACTGGCCTGTCTCAGGGGTTCCTATGCGATGTCCTCTTTGACAAGAACGAGGTCGACACATCGTTTACTGTTGGGGGTCATTCGGTAGGTCATGCACGACCACTTTGCGTCTTTTGTTGCACATGGGGCATCAGTTCATTTTACGGCTCAGTTTGGGCTTACTGTTTGAACAAAGGTCGTCTTGACCCAATTGTGTTCATTGAATCAGTGTTGGTGGTGAAGTTTGTCGTGAAGTGTTTGACATTTTTCATACCTGCAACGTCTCTTTGCCATTTAAGAGATCATCATCATCGTCAGGAGCTACATTGATCCGTAATCTTGTTCCGCTATGATGCGTTTATTTGTTTGTCTCGACCTCTGCAGGTTGAGAGTGCAAGAGACATCTGGGTTGGAGAACAGTCCAGTGTGACTATAACGACCACATCCTCCGCAGTTGCCGTGGATGGGAATGCGACCTCAAGAATTACCATACACAAAACATCATCAAACATCTGTTCCCCTCACTTGCCGCTTTCTCATCCACTCAATCTTTCCTCCAAAAAATGTAT
>WELA01009453.1:0-22595 GCA_009602735.1 Mesotaenium endlicherianum | reverse complement strand
CGGCCTCGCCCCCGCCCTCTCCGCCCCCGGCCTCGCCCCCTGCCTCGCCCCAGCCTTCTCCGCCCACCACATTGCCTCCTCCCAGTCTACCTGCTTCTTCTCCCTCCCCACCGTTCCTTTATCCTCCTGGGGCTAGCGAATGTTGCAAGGGGCTGCCTTTGGGAGGCTCTGTCTTAAGAAACATCACCCAGGATCCAACGTCTTGCGGGTGTGCTCTCATCTTCGCTCCCCACTTTTGGTGTCTACGAAGTTCTGAACTTTGCTCCAAATCCACCATGATCTGGGACTTCGTTTTTCTCGGAGTGCTTTTGCAACCTGCCTCGCTGCCAAGCATTGCTTGCAGATGACGCTCCAGATTCCCAGTAGGTGGCAGCCTGGCACGTACGTGTTATTCTCGCCGGCAACGTCCTCCTTTTTTGCTCGGTGGCAGAAACTAACCAGGCCTCTCAGCGTGTCAGTCCCTGATGCGTGTAAATGGTTGCATACAGGTACTTTTGCCAAAACTGTGTAAACGGCAAGCCGGAGTCTAGGCAGTTCTGTGGAACAGGTCTCATATATGACAACGATGTAGGGGGATGTATCCCCCCGGGAAACTCTTTGTGCCCAGCTCTCAGGCCCTGCTGCTTCGAAAAGTCTGACTCCAGAACCCTCTATCGGGATCCCGCGGACTGCGGGTATGCAACACTCTGTATTGCTCTTCCTTTGCCGTCACCATGCCCCTATCTCCATGCAAAATCAGCTCAGTATATACTCCTCCTATCGCTAGGTGCGTTGGGTGTCGGCAGGTCCTTGACCCCGGCTTACTTCCTGCCACAATTGAAAGCGTGAAAGTTCAGAGTGTGACTGGGTTCTTGTGGAGGCTCTCGTCTGCCTGCCTGAGTTCGGTCGCAAGTTTAGCTCAGCACTCCTGTCTCTGTCTTGCTTTTTGTTATTCATTTCCCAGCCAGGCAAAGCATGGGATAGGCAGCATCTGACAAACATGAATCAAAGCGTGCGCTACCAGGCATTGTTGGTGTGGTGTGCGTGTTGTGGAATATGGAAATCTTAGGCCTGAACTATGAAATTGGTTTGGTTACTTGCTGCCTCCTGCAGGAGATACTGCTCGTGCCAGGATGGCTACGAAGTAGCAACATATAGGTGCAACTTTGGCGATTACTTTGACGAGACCGCCCAAGCCTGCGTGCTGAAGGAGCAGACCACGTGCTCCGCGCCTCGCGGGTGCTGTTCCGACCGAGCGTCCGACGGTTATTACTACGCTCCTTCCAACTGCCAGTAAGATATGCGCTTCTCTCCGCGCTCGTCGGAGCCCCAAGGGCAACGGCCTTGCCTCAGAGCTTGTTCCCCCTTGTTTGCCCAGGTGATGAAGTTGCTCGCCCACAGACTCTGGTGTCAAATGCTTGTCCCAAGGATCCACACTGTTTCCACTCTGACTTTTTCTAGCTTGAAGCAGGAACCCCTCTTCTTCTGCAGTGGCCAGCATCTCGCAGACCCATTGAAATCTGTGGGCCCGTTTGTGTTCCGCTTGCGAAGGCTTCGTGATGCCCAAGCTTGCTCGTCACTCTGGTGTGCCCTCTGACTGACTGCGTTCCACCTTATCCAGACTAGGGGCTTTGAAGCCTGGCCCTCATCTTTCGTCAGCAGTGCATTAGCCTGACGTAGTGCGTCCTTGGGCTGCTGTTGTGAGAGGCCATGGCGAAGGTTTGCCTCCGTTGATCTCCCCTCGGAGTCTGAAACGAGCTTTTAGTGAGGCCGCCCACAATCGGCTGCTCCCTCAGGAGAGACGTGGGAGAGATGGCAGATCGGAGCGGGCCTATCGCAGGGGCTCACTGGGACAGGGCGTCTGTTTAGGCCCCACCGCGGCGGTCAGCCATTGCTGGCTTCATGGCCCGAACTTTTTTTACGCTACGTCATATGAGGGGATTGGCGGATGCAACCTCCGGTTTTTCCTAGATCAGTTTGGTGGGGCCAAGCATGCCGGGGGTTCGTTTGTGAGAGCAGATTTTGCGGCCCCTCACAAAGATAGGATTGAGTCTAAATTTGTAGACTATACTAAAATGCACTGTGATCTGTGCCGACTCGCGCACGAAGTATGGTGCCTACTTTTTTTGTGTTCCTGCTCCTTGTGGCACTTTTTGTCGCTCTCGCTGTCCGCTCTTGCTGGGGCCCTTGCACCACAGTTAGTGGTAATTCTCTAGAGCTCCAAGCTGCCAAGGGCTTTTCACATCCCCAAATTCCCAGTGGATGTTGTGCCTTCCGTTCCACAAATGGGGCTCTTAGCCTCTAACAGGGGCTCTGCGGACAGTCCCCGCGATGGCTGATGGAGAAGTGAGTCTGAGTCCTAAGCTGACAGTGGTGGCTCTTGTGACGGGTGTCTTGTGGGCCCAGTCGATACTGCCTTTGCCAGGGCGGCTTCCCCTATCCAAGTCGAGGTGGGGACTGCTCTTTCCTGTACTTACACGGGCTGTTAGGTTGTCGCCCACAACCAGTGGTATCGTGCTAATGATGACCACCCATACACAAGGTATGTGACATGAGGAATTTGTGTTGCTCTTGGTGTGGCGCTCACGGCTTGAGAAACTGGGGCGATCATGTCATTTTTATTGCTCTCCTTCTCAAAGTGGTAGCTGGAAAAGGGTAGCAGCAGGACACCTTGGTATCCAATGAGCTGGCTGCTGCTGTGTGACTGTAATGCACCCTCTACCCTCCTTGCAGCAACAGGTGTTGAATAGCTCGCAGTTGAGATTATTAGTTTTAGGGAGTTTCATGTTGTTGCAAGAGCAGGTCCTCAGCATGAATGAAGGTGGCAAGAGTGACAACAGAGTGAGAGCATTGACTAGGTGAGAGAAGAAGCGCGATGGAGACGGTGCAGGATCAATAGAGATGATTCGGGGGAATGGGACATAATAGACGTCATTCTCACCAAGATTTCAAGGGGCAACCCTTGTGATCTCTGGTTGAAGCTCATGCGAATATAGACATGTGATTTTGGTAGGAGCGCATGAAAAGCAGACACAAGCATTTGACACGCACATACACACAACGGGGGGGGAATGGATGCCTGACAAGAAAGGTGAGAAAGTTATATGTTAATGCAAGCCCATATTTGTTACGTGTACACGCAAAGATTGGGAGGAGTTTGGCTTACTCAACTGTTACTTTCCACTTGCAATTGCAATGAGCATTCAAACGAGATAGTTTGTGTCTAAGAGGGTCTCTCTTAAAGGCCTGCACCATCACTTGAGCCCATGGCATGATCGAGAAGACCGTCTTACTTTGCTTCGTGGTGGTGTGCCGTGATGCGAGAGATGTTGCAGGTGTTTGAAGGCGTATGGGCGCGGTGGTGCTGCGGGACAAGGCTATCTGGGATGTCCAAGAAGATGCTTCTGGGGCCATTGACGCATTGTGGACTCGATAGTGGCCTTGCTCAGTTCTTAGTAGCACTTCCTTTTGTGCTCGTAGTACATGCCACGTGTGGCACTCTTTCAGGCGTGTTATTTTGCCCACATGAATTTGTGCTTGGCAAGGTAGATGCAACATTCGTGATGCACGAGGGCATTCATATTGTGGTGAGTGCACTTGAGTTGCAGCTTGGTAGCGTTGTGTGTATTTGACATTGTGAATTTCATCCTCCTAGCATGCACCAGCACGGTTTTATCGTAGGACCCCTGCAAGGGGTGGTATGAGTTTTTATCCGACTGGGTATCGCATTAGGCTGTTGTCTTTGACTTGTGTTCCTTTTAGCTTGCAGTTTCTATTTCCTTCTAAATCAAGCTTTTCATATGCTTTATCACATCTGCTGTAGGCACCTATCCTCGAAGCTCGGCACTTGTAGAGGTCAAGAACTATGTGGCCCCTCATTCAAAGGTCCTTCGACCATTCTTGGCAGCAAGTGCATGGAAATGGTCTTGCCAATATGTGGGCATATAGCAAACACAATGATTGCATGTGTACAGTCTGCAGCTCTTATATGCACATTTTGTTGCCGATAAGAACCTCTACGTGCCAAGACATAAGACATCAGTATGTCAGTTTTATAAAACTTAAGGTGCTAGTTCACAACATGATAAGACACCCCCTCAGGTGCGCATGGAAAGTAAAACTATTTGAACGCTTAGCCACAGTGATGGAGTTACCATCTACTCACTACAGTAATATGACGATAGAGCAATGAGTGTAAGACCCGTGGACCATCAGTGAATACGATCATCCCTATAAGATGCGAGGGTCGCAGGTAGCAAAGATTAGACTTGAAATGGGGTGCTAAAATCACCAAAACTTATATGTTATGCTCGAACAAGTTTTACCGCATTAATTCTGCTATCATGCACGCTAGTTTTTTGAAATTAAAGGACGAAGTTCTATCCTCTTGCAACTTGTGCAAAACTTTTCATGTGTTAGCAGGTGATCTAGCATAACAATTTGACATCTCACCATCTATATAGGTAGACTTTGTGTTGCCTATGCCTTCTGCATACCAACAAGCTTGCTTCGTACGTGGGTGTCCCACATCGAAAGAGGTGGTGGTGAGTGCTTCTGAGGGTTGTAGGTTGGTAGATCTAATTCATAGGGAGATGGAAGTTGCAAGGCATCACAAAAATGCCAGTGTGGAACCTTTCAGAGGGCCATTGCGTGTCTTAGAGCGATGGGTGGGCTCGAGGGTTCGCGCTAAGGGCCAAAAGGTACATTTCACTAAAGTCCAAACACCTCACAAAGTAATCAACTAGATGACGCGATATTGGTCGCGTTGGGAAGCTTTCATGTCCTTCAATTTTGACTTGTAATAAATCAACTACATGAAAATTGCAGGGTTGTGCGATGGTTTTAGGTGGACCCATGGTTGATCTTCACACAATTGAAGAATGCCATGGTTGTCGTGCCTACGAGTTGGTGAATTATGACAAAGTTCGTGCACGGAGTATCAGAGTGGACCAATGTGAAGAATATGGGGGGCAACCAGGGCACAGTCGACGACGTCGAGAAGTCAAAATTTCCCGGAAGGGGGGGAAGGGGGGGAAGGGTTGGCTCCGATCAATAGCTATTCAACGTTTTGTTTATGCAACTTTTATTCCATACTTAGTTCTCCCTTAGTCGCTTTTGTTTCCAAATTGGTAACTCTCCCGAATGCTGAGGGCAACTACCTGTTAAGAGGGGGAGAGTAGCAGAGAGTAGTGTAGATATTGACAGTCGACTGTCGGCAGTCAAGCCGAGCTGTTGAGATTAAGAATGTTATCCCACTAGGCTGTTTCGCACCCCCTATATTTATGGGGAGCTGCCCAAATCCGTACGTTTTGTCAGCAACGCCCTTCCTAAGCTTTAGGGAAGCACGGCGACGGCGCAATAGGGCCGCAACGTCTTCTACAATGATTACCCATTGAGCAGAAATGCTCGTCGACCTCCCGTGGACGTCCCCAGGAAAATGGTTGATGGCGTCACGAGTTCGTTAGTCAGTCTAGACCACCTCTCGTCGAGCTCCGAAATGAGTGCAATAGGTGGCCGATTGCGCATATTCCCGTCTCTGCCTACACTCTGACAGGCGCCGACCCTTGCCGGGCACAAAGACGAGCAACGCTCCTTAGCTTCGAGCAAGCAAGAAAATAAATGTTTTGACGTTATTGACGGTTGCTGCCAATGCCTCCCGGCTGAACAATGACAGCCTCTCGAGAAGCTTTGTCTGCTATGCACAATCCAGAGTACAGAAGTGAATTGCAGAGGTTGTTGATGCACAGTGCTTCTTAAATGCTGTCGTTAATTGAGAGATATGGCTCAATTACCCCTGCATCCTTCCCATAACGGACTCCTCACTGTCCTCCCTTTGCTCGGATATGCTGCATGGGAAACCTTCCTTCAGTTTTGTGACAGTGATGAAGAAGAAGATATGAGCCACCTTCCAGGGTATGATAGTGATGACAGCTTGGAAGAAACGTTCGATTTGTTGGACTTCTACGATTCGTGTAGGACTCACGACATGGACTCTCGAATAGCCATGAGTAACATATTCTTTCTCACAGCCTACTTTGGTTATGAAAGTGAAAACGAAGCTCGCATAGATTATCTATTTCGGTGTATTCAGACGCCAGAGTGGTATATTAGACCACGGAGCACTGAATGGAGTCAAGCTATGCAACACTTTGTCGCCCGGCAGGACCCTCTTCAGTGGATTCCTCTCTTCAGGGTTTCAGTTAAGTTCTGGAGCACCTTGGTTGTGCTATTAGAGCCTTCTCTAGCAACACACACGCCATACTCATTCACAGGAATCCGCAACAGGGTCATAGGTGTTCCCACTATGGTTCTCATATCGCTTTTCAAGCTGGGAACAGGGATGACTTACCTAGCTTTGTCTGCGCATTTTGGCCTGGGTGTAAACATTGTTTCTCACATTGTTCACAAGTTCACTGTAGCTGTCACTACAGAGCTAGGTCACTTTGTGAACATGCCACGCCGTGGTCGTCAGCTACAGGCTGCCATAGACGAAAATATGGCAGTGAGAGGCTTCCCCAACTGCGTGGGGGCCATTGATGTGTCTCACATTGAGATCCAAGTACCTAATTTGGGAGAGCCAAAAGCTTTCTGGGATAGGAACCACAATTTCAGCATTTGCCTGCAAGCAGTCGTTGGTCAGAATGCCCTGTTTTACGACGTAGCAGTTGGTGCTGTTGGGTCAATGCACGACATGCGCATCCTCAAGCGCTCGTGGATAAGGAAGAAGAACATGGGTGGACGCCGGCTATTCAGGGGCCCTGCTGTTATGCACAATGGTACGCGCATTCCTCCGTACATTATCGGTGACGGGGGGTACAGCCTTGTTCACTGGCTCATCTCACCATTTAGGAACAGTACGGCACACCCTCTAACTGACGCACAGAAACGCTTCAACACGGCTCTGTCTTCCACGCGCATGGTTGTAGAGAGGGCATTTGGTATGTTAAAGTCTGTCTGGCGTATGTTTGGGGGAAGAGTTAACCACCCTTCATCACAAGGGCGCTTGGAGCGGCAGATCCGCACCTGTTGTGTATTGCATAACATGCAAATAGTGCTAAATGAGGGTCCTGTAGCAGATGAAGAGGGAGAAGATGGGCATAGACTGCAAGTGCTACCCGAGGTGCTCGCAGAGGATGAGGAAGCTCCGCCTGAAGATCCACATGATGTGCACGAAGGAGGCAATGACGAGGACGAGGACGAGGATGTCGATGTGGCAGTGGAGGACGAAGCTGCTGGATCAGCTATCAGGGAAGCACTATTCGACTACCTCGGATTCGAAGCATTGGAGTAGTACAGTAGCCCACATGGCCAGGCATTAGACCTTGCAGTGAAGTAGGCGTAGGCAGGCACTGGTGATAGCACCGTGCACAAAGCATGTAAATAATCCAGAAAATATATTATCTATCGTCTGCATCCCATTTGGTCCTCGACTTGCTTCTACAACCCTAATGTGCCTCCATGTGTCATTCCAACTCACGACGACATTACCTTAGACCTGCATAAGACACAGCCTTGTACTGTTGGCAAGGCCAGCATCCACTGTGTGTTCACTGCAAAGGTTCTCTCGCCCCTCCATGCATCCGCTCAACGTGCACGTCCAGTTCCTTCTGGGGAGGTACACGTCCATTACCACCTTCAATGCTCAACTCTGTACGCATGCACAGGCCTCAATAATATTAATAAAGTATGTCTCACTTGTACAACTGGATTGCATACCACTGTGTCCACTAGCCTGTAGCAGTTCAGCCTCAAGCCTCCTCCACCACTGCCTTGTGCAAATAGCGCCTCGGGTGCCTGTTCCCCCTTACCCACTTCAAACCTTCGACCCCCACCAACATGTTGACGTGCTTGGTGTTGCACACGTGGACGTCGAATCCGTCCCTATCCCTGTCTGCCAGCCAAGTATTGAACAACTTCACTACTTGAGCACAGCCTAGCGACGTAGCATTGCACTCTTCCTTAATCTGGTCCTCCACAAAGCTACCAAACAGCAGGGCGCAGTGTAAGGCCTTGCTAGTTCCAACCTTGCATGAATGCTCTCCCTTCTGTAGTCTCTCTAATGCACGCCATTCTGTGCTCGACAGGCACCTTCTGTCATGCTCATTACTGGCGAGCTGCCCACCTGCGGTAACTCTCAGGTTTGCCACGGCACATCCGCTGAGGTGTGACCTGCAAGCACCCAGTATGTGACCTTTGAGGCTGGTGGGAAGTCCTTGCACCTTCCGCCAGTCTTCGTCACCGCGATCTCGATTGAACCACTTCACCAGAGCTGTTTTTCCCCTCGCCTGCTCTTCTGGTGTGACAATCTCTTGTGTTCCTGGCACGGATGTCACCGTGGTGGCCTCCACGATCGTGGAGGAGGTCATAGATCGGTGCACTTGTCCGGCCCCATTCTGCATCTGCCAAGCACTCTCGGGCCACTTTTCTGAAGGTTGAAATTATAATGTCTTCTTTGTTGCTGTACTTCCTCTCGTACATGTGATCCACCTGCGATGCTACCCAGTGCGCTAAACCCACAGGTATGGCATTTGCCAGATGGAGGAGCTGCTGCCTGGGATTGTTTATCACGCTTGTCCAACCCGTAGGAAAACCCTGCAATGTCTCAACCTGAGATACACGTAACAGTTGCAAGCGAATGCCTCGCCCTGCCTCCTCCACTACAAGCATTTTGTCGCAACTTCCGCCAGTGAGAGTGGGGCAGAAGCAAGACTTGTGAGGACTGCTTTCATTTAAGCCTTTCACCCACACCCCTTCGTATCGTGCCCTGCCTCGAAGTCTGTGCACTGCACACCTGCACCCATCTGTGTTCTGACAGTACCCATTATGTCCTAGGATAATATCACGTGGATCGCCAAATCTCATAGCTACGAGGATGACCCTCTCTCTGCTTTGTGGTTGACCAAAGGAGACGCATTGAACAGATCTATACGCCCAGTTGTAACCCAAATGATGGAGTGCCGTCGTGACATCTGCGATGTAAGGCGTGCCGTCGTGTGTGTGCCTACGTAATATTCCGGGAACATTCTCTAATATGACCATGCTCACCCTCTGTTTGTCCAGCAGCCTCCACAAATACGCTACCAAACCCGTGCGCTGCAATGAGGCCGGTGCACCCATTGTGTTCGTCCGAGAGGACACGTCTTGGCATGGAAACCCCGCAAGCACTAAGTCTGTTGCTGGTGGGAATTCACTCAAACCACTCACATTCGCCAAAATTTGAATGCGTGGGTATTTCAATCTCAACACTTTGCCACACTGCACGTCGCTTTCTACCATGAGGATGACTTCGTGCCCTGCTTGCATGAATGGAATCTCAAACCCAGCAAGTCTTGTGAACAAACTACATATTTTCAGCGGTGGAGCCATTGCGACGTTGTTAATTCTGAACGGGGTAGCGTGTGTACTGAATAGCTTGTTGGAGGCTTGAGCGGTTCTCATGTCCGAATCTTGGTGTGGGAAGTGCCCCTAGTCTGAGTGTGCACTTAACGACCAAAAATTAATATGTTTCAGTTATAGCGCGATATATTGAAAACGAGGGGCCAAAATGTATACGCGAGGGATTCCCTGGTGATCATACTTTGGGTTGATGCGGAATATGTCACGTGTTTGTGTGCTCTTTTGTGAGAAACTATGACTTCCCAAAGTACAATACTGTACTGCGTACCTCTCGGATAAACAAATGTGTATCACAATAATATTATGCTTAATCTTTATGTCATCATAATAAGCAAAAACATACTAGACTATAAGTGAGTAGTGAACCAAAAAAAGGCCGAGCAACTGCACACTTTTTGTGTTAAGCTACATTTTTGAAATATGCACGACGTAGCATGCTGTTCACCACACCTATACGATTGGTTCCTAATGAGAACGACACTCATCATTGCCTGTATGTACATGTAGAAACGAAAGGAAGGCAAAGAGCAGCAGCAGCAAGATGAAAGAAGCATAAAAAAGCATCATCATGCGTCACGAGCATGCATCATAATCACCAGCATACAAGAGTTACAAAATCACAAATATACGTCTAGTACCTTTCAAAAGAGAGCTCAGGAATAAAAGGTTAGGCGTGGAAACCAAGGGCCGTGCATAATGCAAGAATCGTTGCAAGTGATAGTCTGCAAGAGCGGACAAAATTCAAACGTTGCCAAACAAAAGGACAGCAAAAAAATAATAGCGCTCTCAAACGACAAACGACAACATTTTAAGGACCACAATGTGGCATGAATAAAAGGCCAAATATATTTGGTCTATTTAGGGAGCGACAAAATTAAATTACAAAAAATATTTGACATGCTTCAACAAGACAAGGCAATAAATATCAAATTTGACGCAATTAGCGCCAGTTATCACCCCATGGTACGAATGCGAGCTTTTCGTCTGGAGTCATTTGTCGATGACTACTACTTTGCTGAAGCACACGGATGCAGTTCACCGATAATCATCGAAGTAACAATTATGCAAACCATGGCTGCCCTGCACTCTCCCTCATGTCCACATCCAGTGTCCACCTTCCACGACTTAGACTATGTTTTCGGAATAGCCCATACTTTGTTGGAGAACGGAAAACTAGCAATAGAATCACAATTACAAACTCTCCAAGATGAGATCCTTGATTTGGAGGAGGATGTGGGCGAGGTAGCACTCACCGCCTGTCGTGCGAAAAAGACGCGTCACGCGCCCGAGTTAGAAACTTATTTGCAGCAGAAAAGCGCCGACCTCATCGAACGAGCTACGGCAATGAGGAATGAAATAGCTAGAAAAACGCTCATTCAGGCTATGCTTCTACACAGCAATCCTCACGACTCTCTTTTCCACACTTTCCTTCTGTCGTTGACAAGCCCCGGGCATGAGCCCAATACTCACAAATTCATGGCTGACAATTTGCAAGAGCATTGCAGCGCTGCTTTTGAGGCGCTCCTCTCTGGGGACACATGTTCAAGTGCAGCAACCGAGTTGAGGCGTTATATTAAAGGGAGTGCAGCGCTGCTCAACCTCCCTTTGCCCCAGAATTTTTAAAACAGCATCTGCAATTTGCTGAAGGTACAAGGCCTGTTTCTGTGACCTCTTCATTCGCACCCTCTACTGTGCATTTTCGTTCACACACCCTGTACTTTGCATCCTCAGAGTTCAAATCGCACGGGTGAATGGCCCTTGTATTAATACCCTGCGCGTCTTGCAATACGTCTATCTCTTGCCGTAGCGTCATGACTGTGGCCTGTGTGGCCTTATTGGAGCTGTAGCCCCGGGGACTAGCTAATCAAGTTATTGTAGTTGTCGCCAGGTGCCAGTGGCTGTTTGTGAAGGGAAACTACGCACATAGCACCGCTCGAAATTGCACACAAGTGTTGCAGGGCTGGAGGAGCATGTTGCAGGTCTGGAGGCGCATGTCACTGCTTGCATTCAACGTAGATGAGCTTGTGCTACTATTTCATGAATTAGGATATATGGTTCCCTGTACAGTAGTGGTGCATGTGGTCATTGGTCGGTGGACAATGGTGCACGATTCGTAGATCACAAGGGTAGTGGAATGAATCAGTATATTGGTTGACATAATATTCATTTAAATAATATAGTTAAATAAGTTCAGCCTGCTGAACTGTAGTTAATGATCAGTCTGCTGGACTTTATATTTAATATCAGTTTAATGACTCGGCCGGAAGTAGCAGGCTGAGGTCACCTTAAGTCAGCTTGCTGACACATTCTTTGACAGCCAGCTGACTTCCGTACTCGGTAGCAGCGAACTGCCTCGATATGCATCTAAGTGTGGTATGCTAGATGAATGGCCAGATGACATCCCTATGATGGATGGCGATTCGGGATGATGGGAGATGGCGGTGGATTTGGTTAACCGAGGTCCTACCAACGTGGTTAACTCCCGGGTAGGCGGTGCCATCGCACTGACCGTTGAACAGTAAACCCATTCCATGTACATATGCTAGGCATTGCTCTCGAGTTCGGCATTCGGAAACGAGCCCAACTCTCTTGTACAGCTTACTGAGAGTAATCAGAATCCAAGGCGAGAAGCCATTGATACGCACTGTCTTCTAACCTTGCTTATGAGTTTACTGATTTGCATTATTGATTCTAGTTTACTCGCATTTGACTTACGAGTATTATTCACTGCTAGTGTATTGTCCTTCGCCGTTTAACCAGTTAACGAAAATTACCACAAAGATTACTTGTTGATATAAAGATCTTTATTAATTGTTAATCGCCTATTTGGTAAGTCCATTCATTTCAGTGGTATCCCAGCAGTTATCACAGTCTTCTTTGTATGGTAAGGACAAGGTCTCAAACTAGCAACTCCCGAGACATGGAGAACCAGGATAACGAGAATGTCGAAAACCAGGCGGAAAGCCATGTAGCGGGAACCCGTACCTATTCTGAAGCAGTAGCAAATACTGCAGCTAGGGAGGCTGCAGATGAGGCAGCTGCTATTGCCGCAGTCGCAGCACAGCAAGCTGAGGAGGAGAGAGCGAGACTAGAAGCTGAACAATTAGCAAAGGCCGCTGAAGATACAGAAAGGAGGGAAGGACAGCCAGCTGACGAGCGCACTGTTGAAGAACTTATGGCATCAAGGGCCAATGTTCTGAACCCACCTCCTGCTGTACAACTCAATGTACCCCTAGGTCAAATACGTGACCGGCTGAATGCGGCAGGAATTTCTGCTGCAGGAGCGAGAGGGATTGTTGAGGACACTACTCAGCGAGTAGATGCCAATGCTGCTGTTGCATTTGCTAATCTACCACCCCAAAGTGTAAACTTGGGAGCATTGTTCGTTCAGATGCAGTCGCAAATGGCGACCATGTATCAGTCCCAGCAGGAGGACAGAAGAATCATAATGTCCCTACTGCAGGACAGAGACCAACTGGGGTCTCACACCACTAGTGGTGGTGGCCGAGGGCCTAGTAAGCCCAAGCCGAAACCTCCCCAGGACTATGATCCTGAGGGAAACAGAAAATATTACCTGATCAAGTTTCTCGCGGATGTTGAGCAGTGGCTGGAGAACTACCCAGAACTGCAAGATTACGAGAAGGTCAGGCACACCGGTGCGCTACTGAAAAGCAGTGCCGCAGACTGGTGGCTTTACTGGAAGGAAGAGCGTAAGGCTCGGCAACTCGGTGACCCTACGTGGGTAGAGTTTGTCGAGAAGTTGCATGAGAAGTTTGATGTCATCAACCAGCAGGAGAAAGCTATCTATGCGATGATCTCCCTGACACTGAAGCAGACCACTTCAGTTGCTGAGTTTGCTCAAAAGTTCCAAGAGAACATGATGAAGCAGCCCGATTTGCCAGAACGATATAGGATAGCATATTTCAGGTATGGCTTGAAATTCGAGGTCTCTGGTCATTTTCCTTCCTAAAGTCGAGAGAAAAGACCAGCCTTTAAAAGACAACAATAGTCAGTAATCCAGTCTGTTGACTGTGAGGATGCTAGAGATAGTGAGCCGTCACTAGCCGCCCTCGTAGCAGGTATTATGGGTCCACTGAACTGGATTCACTATGCATGCCTGACAACCAGATAAAGGAGACCATCAGCAATATAGACGTCCAGAGAGTACACACTCTGGATGCTCTTGTTCCACCTGATGTCCAACATTTCTTTGCTACGTCAGGAGAACAATGCGAAAGTCAGGAAAAGACAGTCCCCCCTATCCTACTGCATTGCATGATTGCAGGTAGGAAGGTGAGGGCATTTGTTGACGGAGGGGCGTCACATACTTTTATCCACAAGGACTTAGTTAAGCGGCTAAGGCTGCCTACTGTCACCCAAGGGAATAGAAAAATATTCCTTGGAGATGCCTCAAGTATCCCGGGAGGAGTTATAACCAAGCCTATTGAGGTCCAGTTAGGTTCTGGCATTGCAGTTCTAACTGAAACGCTTACATTTGAGGTACTCACCACTGGCTTTTATGATCTCGTGCTAGGCAGGTCCTGGCTTAATAGACATCAAGCTGAAGTGTGTTGGAGCAGAGGTACAGTTCAAGTGAGAGGAGCCAGTGATGGGTTNCTGCTAAGAGAGGTACCTCTTCAACCTGAAGAAGTGGTTGAGAAAAAGGTAAGCCCTCCGAAGCACCCTACTGCTGCAAAAGTTGTTGCTCAGTACACGGATGTATTTAATATGCCTCCAGGACTACCCCCTAAGAGGGAAGTAGATCATAGGATTGATTTATTACCTGGGAGTCAGCCACCTTGGCAACGCACGTATGGCTTGTCTTGTGTGGAGAGCGAGGAGTTGAAAACACAGATTGCAGAGCTTGAGGAAAATGGTTATATTTCTCACAGTAAATCACCTTACGGCGCACCCATCCTATTTGTTAAGAAAAAAGATGGCAGTTGACGGATGTGTGTGGATTACAGAGCCCTGAACAGAATTACAGTAAAGAACAAGTATGCTTTACCCAGGATCGAGGACTTGCTTGATACCTTGTCTGGTGCTAAGGTGTTCAGTAAGATAGATCTCAAGAGTGGTTACCATCAAATCCGAATTGCTGAGGGGGATGAACACAAGACTGCTTTCCGCATACGTTATGGACACTATGAGTTCAACGTGATGCCATTTGGACTGACTAATGCTCCTGCCACCTTCATGGGTGCTATGAATGACATTTTCAGACCTTATTTGGATAAGTTTGTGCAAGTTTTCCTGGATGATATTTTAATTTTCTCTAATGATGAAGCTCAGGACGCTGAACACTTAAAGACAGTCCTGGACACTCTAAGAACGAATCACTTATATGCTAAAATGAGCAAGTGTGATTTCTTTAAAGATAGTGTTGAATTCTTGGGCCACATTGTCAGTAAAGAGGGCATCGGCGTGGATCCTAAGAAAGTCCAGACCATAAGGGATTGGCCAGTACCACAGTCTGTCTCTGAAGTTAGATCCTTCCTCGGGTTGGCTAACTACTATAGGAGATTTATTGAGAATTATTCCACAAAGGCCAGTAAACTGACTGACCTTACTAAGAAAGACATCGGGTATGTGTGGGGGGAAGAGCAGCAGGCTGCCTTCCAGACCCTTAAAGATGCCCTTTGTTCTGCCCCAGTGCTAGCCGTGTATGACCCCAGCAAACCGGTGCAGGTGGTTACTGATGCCTCTGACTTTGCCATGGGTGCTATTTTGTTGCAGCCTGCTGACAAAACCACAAGGGAGGGTAAGGTACGGCAGGAGTGGCATCCTGTGTTGTATGAGTCTATGAAATTTAATCCAGCGGAGATTAATTACTCAGTGCATGATAAAGAGCTGCTAGCTATCATTCATGTACTCAAACAGTGGAGAGCATACTTACATGGTAAGGCTTTCAAAGTGATTACAGATCATCTAGCTCTGACTCACTTTCAGAAAAAGTCCAAGCTGTCGAGGAGGGAGAACCACTGGAGCCAGATGCGGGAGCAGTTCCAAGTCCAGATCGACTACAAACCAGGGAAGTTGAATCCTGCTGATGCACTCTCTAGAATACCTGACTTGCAAGAAAGGAACTTTAGCCAGCATGCTGTAGATAAAGTCCTGTGTGCACTCACTTCACTAGAGGTGAAAAAGTCCTTCCTTGAGCAACTTAGGAAAGCCTACCTTTCTGACCCAACATTTGAGCCCAGCCCCACTTCTGGTAGGTGTCGTGCTACTGCACTCGTGTATAAGCTTAAGAGAGGGGTCTGGGTGACTGAAACCACTTCAGGCAGGCTGAAGCTGGTCATTCCTAATAACTTGGAAATAAGGTCTCTCTTACTGAGTCAAGCTCATGACAGTCTCCTGGGTGGACATTTGGGGCAGGCCAAAACTGTTGGCAAACTGGCAAAACATTATCATTGGGAGGGGTTACCCCGGGAGGTCTTGAAATATGTCAAGTCCTGTGACCAGTGTCAGAGAAATAAGTCTCGGCACACACCACCCGGAGGTCTCTTGCAACCGCTGCCCATCCCAGCTGGACGCTGGGAAACTATATCCATGGACTGGGTGGTCTCACTACCAAGAACTGCCAATGGGCATGATTCAATACTGGTAGTCGTAGATAATTTGACAAAAATGGTCATTTTTATCCCCACAACTGTCAAAGTGACTGCACTCGAAACAGCGAGACAGTTTTACAACCATGTAGTATGCCAACATGGGCTCCCTTCTAATATCATCTCAGACAGAGACTCAAAATTTACCTCTAAGTTCTGGAGAGCTTTAATGGGGTTAATGGGAGTCAAACAGCTGCTCAGCACAGCAAACCACCCTCAGACTGATGGGCAGACTGAAAGAACTAACCGAGTTCTGCAGGAGGTGCTGAGAGCATATATTAACCAAAAACAAGATAATTAGGATGACCTGTTGCCTCAAATTCAGTTTGCGGTCAACAGTGCAGTACACACGTCAACGGGCAAGACTCCTTTTGGACTCAGCCTGGGTAGAGTCCCTAAGTCTCCTTTAGATGTGCTAGGGGAATCTTTAACTGACCCTGAAGGGATTGACAACCCGGTCTCCCTCCAGTTAACTCAGGAGTTTGCTGACACCCTGTCAGAAGTCCAACAAAACCTGCACAAAGCCCAAGAAAACCAACAAAAATACGCTAATCAACACCGTCAGGAGCTGACATTTTCTAAGGGCGATTTAGTCAAACTGCATTCTCAGCACCTGTACCTCCCTGGTGTGGTCAAGAAAAAGCTTGGCCCTGTCTGGGTCGGTCCATATTCGGTGGTACGTCGTGTCGGTCAAAATGCTTACAAACTGAACATGTCAGCTGACTACAAGGGTCACCCGGTCTTTAATGTCTCCTTCCTGGAACCATACATCAAAGGTGATACACTGTTCACAAGTCGGTAACCTGTCCAACCGGGACCGGTACCCGCTGTCCGGGACGGCAATCCTGAGGAGTATGAGGTCGATGAGATTTTAGACGCTCGCTCGGTCCGTCGATCGTCGAAATATGTCATGAAGTACCTCATCCGATGGAAGGGTTACGATGCCTCTGAGAACACTTGGGAATTTAAAGATCAGCTGACCAATGCCAAAGGGGCTGAAATGAATCGACTTACCAAATAGGCGATTAACAACTAATAAAGATCTTTATATCAGCAAGTAATCTTTGTGGTAATTTCCGTTAACTGGTTAAACGGCGAAGGACAATACACTAGCAGTGAATAATACTCGTAAGTCAAATGCGAGTAAACTAGCATCAATAATGCGAATTAGTAAACTCATACATAAGCAAGGTTAGAAGACAGTGCGTATCAATGGCTTCTCGCCTTGGATTCAGATCTCTCTCAGTAAGCTGTACAAGAGAGTTGGCCTCGTTTCCGAATGCCGAACTCGAGAGCAATGCCTAGCATATGTACATGGAATGAGTTTACTGTTCAACGGTCAGTGCGATGGCACCGCCTACCCGGGAGTTAACCACGTTGGTAGGACCTCGGTTAACCAAATCCACCGCCATCTCCCATCATCCCGAATAGCCATCCATCATAGGGATGTCATCTGGCTATTCATCTAGCATATCGCACTTAGATGCATATCAAGGCAGTTCGCTGCTACCGAGTACGGAAGTCAGCTGGCTGTCAAAGAATGGGTCAGCAAGCTGACTTATATGGACTTCAGCCTGCTGCTTTCGGCTGAGTCATTAAACTGATAATTATGTAAAGTCCAGCAGACTGACTATTAACTAAAGTTCAGCAGGCTGAACTTAATTAACTATTATATTTAAATGAATATTATATCCACTAATATACTGATTCATTACAATCCCTCCAACTTAACTTGTTGTCGCCTCGACAACATTAAACTGCAGAAATTTTAAATAAGGGAACTGAACCTGACCAGCCTCCCTTACTGACTGCCTCTTCAGCGTGTCACCTTAAGGGGTTGTTCCTGGGGCTTCAGGGTCAGGAGACGGAGATCTGGACCTAGATCTGGACAGCCCTCTAGGTCTGTCAGCTGGCCTTCTAAAGAACCCTGTTTGCTCTAAAGTTGGCCCTCGAGGAGAACGGAGGATGGTGGCCTGCTCTTCAACCACTTGGGTGTTGATTCCCACATAGACAGGCATTCCAGTAGGATGCTGAAATACATTGGCTAGAGGTACATGCCCCTGAGCGGAGGGGGAGGCTGGCATACCTCTGGCCCACCCGCGTGTCCCTCTTCTGGCACCCCTGTCCTCTGGGGATTTCTGTCTGTGTCTGCTGCCCAGTACAGTCAGATCAGCTTCTTCCCCTGCTTGGGCAGGTGGGCTGGGGGAGCGAGCGCGGGGTCCAGTTGTCGCCATAACGGGGATCACATTCCACACACCTGATCGTGGTTCTTTAGGAAGTGCCACTGCCTGTCCCTGGGTATCCTGAGTACCTGCTGCTGATGCTTCTCCTCTGCCTTGTTCTTCTTCCTCATCCTCCTCATCCTCCTCCTCGGAGAGAGTAGGGGTCTCGTCCACTAAGTCGTCCTGCTCCCTAGTAGACATGGAGTAGTCTACCGACCTCCCTTTCTTAGGGCGCGCTGGAGGTTGCTTGGCCTTCAGCCTACTGATATCTATCCGGCCTGCATTCTTTGCCCATTTGACAAAGGCATGCTTTCCCTTAGAGAAGTACTCTCTTCCCCTCCTCCTATGTTCCTTGGTCTCTGCATTCATATTGCTCAGGCATCCATTCAGCCTGGGGTCCCAAGGGGCAATGTGAGGTGGTAGGATGAGATAGCCGTCTAGGCCATAGTGGAAGTCATCCGGTTGGGCTCGGTCACACTCCTGCTTCTTATTTGTGACGGTCATCCACCTCCAGTCTGTTGGCTGCTGGTAGTACTGGGGTCCGTGCTCAGCCTTCCTCAGTTTACACGGGAACCAGTGGGGAGAGAACATCTGCTGTCCTGCTTCCCTGGCCAAGTACTCCCAGCTCCTTCTCTCAACTTCATTGTAAGCTGGCAGGAGTGTGAGGTAGAATACCGTATCCTTAAAGCTATCGGGCCGCATGCTCACCATCCGGATGAGTCTCTGATCTCCCACTATTCCCGGTATGGGGACCGGCTTGTCCTCTGAATCATCTGCGAGATACCGGGCCTGCTCTGCTGTATAGCCCACCATCTTAGCATAATCTTCGTAAAGGACCACGCCGGTGTGTGTCTCGATGTACCTGTCCAGTGCTGTAGCTCCTTCCTTCTGTAGCAGTGTTGTCTGTTCCAGCCTGTTGATCTCCTGGGCTGCCAGCAATGCTTCCTTCAGGTTATCGAAGTTTTGGCCACCCACCACAGTATACCTGTAAGTGGCCAAGCTCTTCTGTCTGTCCGCTTCAATCTTTTTTCTTTTCTCCTCTTCTGCCGCTGCCGCTTCTTCTTGCTGTTTCTTCTGTCTCTCCTCCTCAGCCTTCCTGAGGTTTTCCGCTTCCTGATCCTTCTTCCTCTGTGCCTCTTCTGCCGCCTCTTGTTGTTTGCGGACCCTTTCTTGTTCTCTCCTGGTGAGGGACGTCGCCGCCAGCTCCTTCTGGTATTGCTCCATTGTCCTCCTGGCTTCTTCTGCCTTGCACTTTCTGTCCTCCTTTTGTGTGGTGGGCGCCATCATGCACATGTAACCAGGGCACAAGTTAGTAGGATATGGACCTTTGTCATAGGGATTGCAGGAAGTATGTTAGTATTTAGTATAGTGGCTTCGCTGCTGTTTACCTTACAGGATGATTGCTAAAAGTTGACGTAGTTGCGATGCGCTACACATAAACGTATGAGTGTGTTTTAGGGTGAGTTAAGTGATGTAGTGATATGCGAGGCCCNTTTTTCCTTCAGCTCAAGGTGCTTTATGTGGGCCAGGCTGTCCCCTCTGTCACTATGTTGACACTTAGGGTTCACGTAACTGCTCTTTTATCGCTCTCGCTCACTAACTGTCATATATTTTCCCCTCCAACTTAAATGGAGACAGGACCGCCTGTCACCTTCCCGTGTCAACTGAAATGACAGTTATGGAGGGACTCCAGCGGCCCGAAGGTGGAACCGTGTCAACGCCCCTTTGGCATTGGTCAAGTGGTCCTTAAACTCCCAAGTGTCCCCAGAGGCATCGTAACCCTTCCATCGAATGAGGTATTTCATGACATATTTAGACGATCGACGGACCGAGCGAGCGTCTAAAATCTCATCGACCTCATATTCCTCAGGGTCGCCGTCCCGGACAGCGGGGACCGGTCCCGGTTGGACAGGGAACCGACCTGTGAACAGTGTATCACCTTTGATGTACGGTTCCAGGAAGGAGACATTAACGACCGGGTGTCCCTTGTATTCAGCTGACATGTTTAGTTTGTAAGCATTCTAACCGACACGACGGACCACCAAATATGGACCGACCCAGACAGGGCCAAGCTTTTTCTTGACCACACCAGGGAGGTACAGGTGCTGAGAATGCAGTTTGACTAAATCCCCCTTGGAAAATGTCAGTTCCCGACGGTGTTGATTAGCGTATTTTTGTTGGTTTTCTTGGGCCGTGTGCAAGTTTCGTTGGACTTCTGACAGGGTGTCAGCAAAGTCCTGAGTTAACTGGTGGGAGACCGGGTTGTCAATCCCTTCAGGGTGAGTTAAAGATTTCCCTAGCACATCTAGAGGAGACTTAGGGACTCTACCCAGGCTGAGTTCAAAAGGAGTTTTGCCCGTTGACGCGTGCACCGCACTGTTGACCGCAAATTGAATTTGAGGCTTCAGGTCATCCCAATTATCTTGTTTTTGGTTAATATATGCTCACAGCACTTCTTGCAGAACTCGGTTAGTTCTTTCAGTCTGCCCATCAGTCTGAGGGTGGTTTGCTGTGCTGAGCAGCTGTTTGACTCCCATTAACCCCATTAAAGCTCTCCAGAACTTAGAGGTGAATTTTGAGTCTCTGTCCGAGATGATATTAGAAGGGAGCCCATGTTGGCATACTACATGGTTGTAAAACTGTCTCGCTGTTTCGAGTGCAGTCACTTTGACAGTTGTGGGGATAAAAATGACCATTTTTGTCAGTTTATCCACGACTACCAGTATTGAATCATGCCCGTTGGCAGTTCTTGGTAGTGAGACCACCCAGTCCATGGATATAGTTTCCCAGCGTCCCGCTGGGATGGGTAGCGGTTGCAAGAGACCTCCGGGTGGTGTGTGCCGAGACTTATTTCTCTGACACTGGTCACAGGACTTGACATATTTCAAGACCTCCCGGGGTAACCCCTCCCAATGATAATGTTTTGCCAGTTTGCCAACAGTTTTGGCCTGCCCCAAATGTCCACCCAGGAGACTGTCATGAGCTTGACTCAGTAAGAGAGACCTTATTTCCAAATTATTAGGAATGACCAGCTTCAGCCTGCCTGAAGTGGTTTCAGTCACCCAGACCCCTCCCTTGAGCTTATACCCGAGTGCGGTAGCACGACACATACCAGTAGTGGGGCTGGGCTCAAATGTTGGGTCAGAAAGGTAGGCTTTCCTAAGTTGTTCAAGGAAGGACTTTTTCACCTTTAGTGAAGTGAGTGCACACAGGACTTTATCTACAGCATGCTGACTAAAGTTCCTTTCTTGCAAGTCAGGTCTTCTAGAGAGTGCATCAGCAGGATTCAACTTCCCTGGTTTGTAGTCGATCTGGACTTGGAACTGCTCCAGCATCTGGCTCCAGCGGTTCTCCCTCCTCGACAGCTTGGACTTCTTCTGAAAGTGGGTCAGAGCTAGATGATCTGTAATCACCTTAAAAGCTTTACCATGTAAGTATGCTCTCCACTGTTTGAGTACATGAATGATAGCTAGCAGCTCTTTATCATGCACTGAGTAATTAATCTCCGCTGGATTAAATTTCATAGACTCATACAACACAGGATGCCACTCCTGCCGTACCTTACCATCCTTTGTGGTTTTGTCAGCAGGCTGCAACAAAATAGCACCCATGGCAAAATCAGAGGCATCAGTAACCACCTGCACCGGTTTGCTGGGGTCATACACGGCTAGCACTGGGGCAGAACAAAGGGCATCTTTAAGGGTCTGGAAGGCAGCCTGCTGCTCTTCCCCCCACACATACCCGATGTCTTTCTTAGTAAGGTCAGTCAGTTTACTGGCCTTTGTGGAATAATTCTCAATAAATCTCCTATAGTAGTTAGCCAACCCGAGGAAGGATCTAACTTCAGAGACAGACTGTGGTACTGGCCAGTCCCTTATGGTCTGGACTTTCTTAGGATCCACACTGATGCCCTCTTTACTGACAACGTGGCCTAAGAATTCAATACTTTCCTTAAAGAAATCACACTTGCTCATTTTAGCATACAAGTGATTTTTCCGCAGAGTGTCCAGCACTTTCTTTAAGTGTTCAGTGTGCTGAGCTTCATCTTTAGAGAAAATTAAAATATCATCCAGGAAAACTTGCACAAACTTATCCAAATAAGGTCTGAAAATGTCATTCATAGCACCCATGAAGGTAGCAGGAGCATTAGTCAGTCCAATTGGCATCACGTTGAACTCATAGTGTCCATAACGTGTGCGGAAAGCAGTCTTGTGTTCATGCCCCTCAGCAATTCTGATTTGATGATAACCACTTTTGAGATCTATCTTACTGAACACCTTAGCGCCAGACAGGGTATCAAGCAAGTCTTGGATTCTGGGTAAAGCATACTTGTTCTTTACTGTAATTCTGTTCAGGGCTCTGTAATCCACACACATCCGCATACTGC
>WELA01009451.1:262596-281638 GCA_009602735.1 Mesotaenium endlicherianum | reverse complement strand
GATATTTTCAGACCTTATTTGGATAAGTTTGTGCAAGTCTTCCTGGATGATATTTTAATTTTCTCTAAAGATGAATCTCAGCACACTGAACACTTAAAAACTGTTCTAGACACTGCGGAAAAATCACTCATATGCTAAAATGAGCAAGTGTGATTTCTTTAAGGAAAGTATTGAATTCTTAGGCCACGTTGTCAGTAAAGAGGGCATCAGTATGGATCCTAAGAAAGTCCAGACCATAAGGGACTGGCCAGTACCACAGTCTGTCTCTGAAGTTAGATCCTTCCTCGGGTTGGCTAACTACTATAGGAGATTTATTGAGAATTATTCCACAAAGGCCAGTAAACTGACTGACCTTACTAAGAAAGACATCGGGTATGTGTGGGGGGAAGAGCAGCAGGCTGCCTTCCAGACCCTTAAAGATGCCCTTTGTTCTGCCCCAGTGCTAGCCGTGTATGACCCCAGCAAACCGGTGCAGGTGGTTACTGATGCCTCTGATTTTGCCATGGGTGCTATTTTGTTGCAGCCTGCTGACAAAACCACAAAGGATGGTAAGGTACGGCAGGAGTGGCATCCTGTGTTGTATGAGTCTATGAAATTTAATCCAGCGGAGATTAATTACTCAGTGCATGATAAAGAGCTGCTAGCTATCATTCATGTACTCAAACAGTGGAGAGCATACTTACATGGTAAAGCTTTTAAGGTGATTACAGATCATCTAGCTCTGACCCACTTTCGGAAGAAGTCCAAGCTGTCGAGGAGGGAGAACCGCTGGAGCCATATGCTGGAGAAGTTCCAAGTCCAAATCGACTACAAACCAGGGAAGTTGAATCCTGCTGATGCACTCTCTAGAAGACCTGACTTGCAAGAAAGGAACTTTAGTCAGCATGCTGTAGATAAAGTCCTGTGTGCACTCACTTCACTAAAGGTGAAAAAGTCCTTCCTTGAACAACTTAGGAAAGCCTACCTTTCTGACCCAACATTTGAGCCCAGCCCCACTACTGGTGTGTGTCGTGCTACTGCACTCGGGTATAAGCTCAAGGGAGGGGTCTGGGTGACTGAAACCACTTCAGGCAGGCTGAAGCTGGTCATTCCTAATAACTTGGAAATAAGGTCTCTCTTACTGAGTCAAGCTCATGACAGTCTCCTGGGTGGACATTTGGGGCAGGCCAAAACTGTTGGCAAACTGGCAAAACATTATCATTGGGAGGGGTTACCCCGGGAGGTCTTGAAATATGTCAAGTCCTGTGACCAGTGTCAGAGAAATAAGTCTCGGCACACACCACCCGGAGGTCTCTTGCAACCGCTACCCATCCCAGCGGGACGCTGGGAAACTATATCCATGGACTGGGTGGTCTCACTACCAAGAACTGCCAACGGGCATGATTCAATACTGGTAGTCGTGGATAAACTGACAAAAATGGTCATTTTTATCCCCACAACTGTCAAAGTGACTGCACTCGAAACAGCGAGACAGTTTTACAACCATGTAGTATGCCAACATGGGCTCCCTTCTAATATCATCTCAGACAGAGACTCAAAATTCACCTCTAAGTTCTGGAGAGCTTTAATGGGGTTAATGGGAGTCAAACAGCTGCTCAGCACAGCAAACCACCCTCAGACTGATGGGCAGACTGAAAGAACTAACCGAGTTCTGCAGGAGGTGCTGAGAGCATATATTAACCAAAAACAAGATAATTGGGATGACCTGTTGCCTCAAATTCAGTTTGCGGTCAACAGTGCGGTGCACGCGTCAACGGGCAAAACTCCTTTTGAACTCAGCCTGGGTAGAGTCCCTAAGTCTCCTCTAGATGTGCTAGGGGAATCTTTAACTCACCCTGAAGGGATTGACAACCCGGTCTCCCTCCAGTTAACTCAGGAGTTTGCTGACACCCTGTCAGAAGTCCAACGAAACTTGCACACGGCCCAAGAAAACCAACAAAAATACGCTAATCAACACCGTCGGGAACTGACATTTTCCAAGGGGGATTTAGTCAAACTGCATTCTCAGCACCTGTACCTCCCTGGTGTGGTCAAGAAAAAGCTTGGCCCTGTCTGGGTCGGTCCATATTCGGTGGTCCGTCGTGTCGGTCAGAATGCTTACAAACTGAACATGTCAGCTGAATACAAGGGGCACCCGGTCTTTAATGTCTCCTTCCTGGAACCGTACATCAAAGGTGATACACTGTTCACAGGTCGGTTCCCTGTCCAACCGGGACCGGTCCCCGCTGTCCGGGACGGCGACCCTGAGGAATATGAGGTCGATGAGATTTTAGACGCTCGCTCGGTCCGTCGATCGTCTAAATATGTCATGAAATACCTCATTCGATGGAAGGGTTACGATGCCTCTGGGGACACTTGGGAGTTTAAGGACCACTTGACCAATGCCAAAGGGGCGTTGACACGGTTCCACCTTCGGGCCGCTGGAGTCCCTCCATAACTGTCATTTCAGTTGACACGGGAAGGTGACAGGCGGTCCTGTCTCCATTTAAGTTGGAGGGGAAAATATATGACAGTTAGTGAGCGAGAGCGATAAAAACACACTCATACGTTTATGTGTAGCGCATCGCAACTACGTCAACTTTTAGCAATCATCCTGTAAGGTAAACAGCAGCGAAGCCACTATACTAAATACTAACATACTTCCTGCAATCCCTATGACAAAGGTCCATATCCTACTAACTTGTGCCCTGGTTACATGTGCAGGATGGCGCCCACCACACAAAAGGAGGACAGAAAGCGCAAGGCAGAAGAAGCCAGGAGGACAATGGAGCAATACCAGAAGGAGCTGGCGGCGACGTCCCTCACCAGGAGAGAACAAGAAAGGGTCCGCAAGCAACAAGAGGCGGCAGAAGAGGCACAGAGGAAGAAGGATCAGGAAGCGGAAAACCTCAGGAAGGCTGAGGAGGAGAGACAGAAGAAACAGCAAGAAGAAGCGGCAGCGGCAGAAGAGGAGAAAAGAAAAAAGATTGAAGCGGACAGACAGAAGAGCTTGGCCACTTACAGGTATACTGTGGTGGGTGGCCAAAACTTCGATAACCTGAAGGAAGCATTGCTGGCAGCCCAGGAGATCAACAGGCTGGAACAGACAACACTGCTACAGAAGGAAGGAGCTACAGCACTGGACAGGTACATCGAGACACACACCGGCGTGGTCCTTTACGAAGATTATGCTAAGATGGTGGGCTATACAGCAGAGCAGGCCCGGTATCTCGCAGATGATTCAGAGGACAAGCCGGTCCCCATACCGGGAATAGTGGGAGATCAGAGACTCATCCGGATGGTGAGCATGCGGCCCGATAGCTTTAAGGATACGGTATTCTACCTCACACTCCTGCCAGCTTACAATGAAGTTGAGAGAAGGAGCTGGGAGTACTTGGCCAGGGAAGCAGGACAGCAGATGTTCTCTCCCCACTGGTTCCCGTGTAAACTGAGGAAGGCTGAGCACGGACCCCAGTACTACCAGCAGCCAACAGACTGGAGGTGGATGACCGTCACAAATAAGAAGCAGGAGTGTGACCGAGCCCAACCGGATGACTTCCACTATGGCCTAGACGGCTATCTCATCCTACCACCTCACATTGCCCCTTGGGACCCCAGGCTGAATGGATGCCTGAGCAATATGAATGCAGAGACCAAGGAACATAGGAGGAGGGGAAGAGAGTACTTCTCTAAGGGAAAGCATGCCTTTGTCAAATGGGCAAAGAATGCAGGCCGGATAGATATCAGTAGGCTGAAGGCCAAGCAACCTCCAGCGCGCCCTAAGAAAGGGAGGTCGGTAGACTACTCCATGTCTACTAGGGAGCAGGACGACTTAGTGGACGAGACCCCTACTCTCTCCGAGGAGGAGGATGAGGAGGATGAGGAAGAAGAACAAGGCAGAGGAGAAGCATCAGCAGCAGGTACTCAGGATACCCAGGGACAGGCAGGGGCGCTTCCTAAAGAACCACGATCAGGTGTTTGGAATGTGATCCCCGTTATGGCGACAACTGGACCCCGCGCTCGCTCCCCCAGCCCACCTGCCCAAGCAGGGGAAGAAGCTGATCTGACTGTACTGGGCAGCAGACACAGACAGAAATCCCCAGAGGACAGGGGTGCCAGAAGAGGGACACGCGGGTGGGCCAGAGGTATGCCAGCCTCCCCCTCCGCTCAGGGGCATGTACCTCTAGCCAATGTATTTCAGCATCCTACTGGAATGCCTGTCTATGTGGGAATCAACACCCAAGTGGTTGAAGAGCAGGCCACCATCCTCCGTTCTCCTCGAGGGCCAACTTTAGAGCAAACAGGGTTCTTTAGAAGGCCAGCTGACAGACCTAGAGGGCTGTCCAGATCTAGGTCCAGATCTCCGTCTCCTGACCCTGAAGCCCCAGGAACAACCCCTTAAGGTGACACGCTGAAGAGGCAGTCAGTAAGGGAGGCTGGTCAGGTTCAGTTCCCTTATTTAAAATTTCTGCAGTTTAATGTTGTCGAGGCGACAACAAGTTAAGTTGGAGGGATTGTAATGAATCAGTATATTAGTGGATATAATATTCATTTAAATATAATAGTTAATTAAGTTCAGCCTGCTGAACTTTAGTTAATAGTCAGTCTGCTGGACTTTACATAATTATCAGTTTGCTGACTCAGTCGAAAGCAGCAGGCTGAAAGTCCATATAAGTCAGCTTGCTGACACATTCTTTGACAGCAAGCTGACTTCCGTACTCGGTAGCAGCGAACTGCCTTGATATGCATCTAAGTGCGATATGCTAGATGAATAGCCAGATGACATCCCTATGATGGATGGCTATTCGGGATGATGGGAGATGGCGGTGGATTTGGTTAACCGAGGTCCTACCAACGTGGTTAACTCCCGGGTAGGCGGTGCCATCGCACTGACCGTTGAACAGTAAACTCATTCCATGTACATATGCTAGGCATTGCTCTCGAGTTCGGCATTCGGAAACGAGGCCAACTCTCTTGTACAGCTTACTGAGAGAGATCTGAATCCAAGGCGAGAAGCCATTGATACGCACTGTCTTCTAACCTTGCTTATGTATGAGTTTACTGATTTGCATTATTGATGCTAGTTTACTCGCATTTGACTTACGAGTATTATTCACTGCTAGTGTGTTGTCCTTTGCCGTTTAACCAGTTAACGGAAAATACCATAAAGATTACTTGCTGATATAAAGATCTTTATTAATTGTTAATCGCCTATTTGGTAAGTCGATTCATTTCAGTGGTATCGGAGCAGTTATCACAGTCTTCTTTGTATGGTAAGGACAAGGTCTCAAACTAGCAACTCCCGAGACATGGAGAACCAGGATAACGAGAATGTCGAAAACCAGGCGGAAAGCCATGTAGCGGGAAACCGTACCTATTCGGAAGCAGTAGCGGATACTGCAGCTAGGGAGGCTGCAGATGAGGCAGCTGCTATTGCCTCAGTCGCAGCTCAGCAAGCTGAGGAGGAGATAGCCAGACTAGAAGCTGAACAAGTAGCAAAGGCCGCTGAAGATATACAAAGGAGGGAAGGACAGCCAGCTGACGAGCGCACTGTTGAAGAACTTATGGCATCAAGGGCCAATGTTCTGAACCCACCTCCTGCCGTACAACTCAATGTACCCCTAGGTCAAATACGTGACCGGCTGAATGCGGCAGGAATTGCTGCTGCAGGAGCAAGAGGGATTGTTGAGGACACTACTCAGCGAGTAGATGCCAATGCTGCTGCTGCATTTGCTAATCTACCACCCCAAAATGTAGACTTGGGAGCATTGTTCGTTCAGATGCAGTCGCAAATGGCGACCATGTATCAGTCCCAGCAGGAGGACAAAAGAATCATAATGTCCCTACTCCGGGACAGAGACCAACTGGGGTCTCACACCACTAGTGGTGGTGGCCGAGGGCCTAGTAAGCCCAAGCCGAAACCTCCCCAGGACTATGATCCTGAGGGAAACAGAAAATATTACCTGATCAAGTTTCTCGCGGATGTTGAGCAGTGGCTGGAGAACTACCCAGAACTGCAAGATTACGAGAAGGTCAGGCACACCGGTGCGCTACTGAAAGGCAGTGCCGCAGACTGGTGGCTTTACTGGAAGGAAGAGCGTAAGGCTCGGCAACTCGGTGACCCTACGTGGGTAGAGTTTGTCGAGAAGTTGCATGAGAAGTTTGATGTCATCAACCAGCAGGAGAAAGCTATCTATGCGATGATCTCCCTGACACTGAAGCAGACCACTTCAGTTGCTGAGTTTGCTCAAAAGTTCCAAGAGAACATGATGAAGCAGCCTGATTTGCCAGAACGGTATAGGATAGCATACTTCAGGTATGGCTTGAAATCCGAGGTCTCTGGTCATTTTGCTGAGAAAAAGTATGAGAAACTGGCTGACTTGATCCAGGATGCTGACGCCTGGGATCAGCAGCAGTTCAATCACAAGCGCCAGAGTAACGCTTTGGTGTCTAAGATTGTCAAAAAGCCCCACGGTTCCTACAATGCAGTTGAAGGAGACCAGGCTGAGGATAATCAGGGTGATGAATATGAGTATGAGTACAATGCTATTCAGTCTAGAGGTAGAGGTGGTCCCTCTCGAGGTGGCTATGGAAGGGGTGGTGGTAGGACTAAGCCGAGACCAGCCTCAGCAAAATCTACTTGCTACCATTGTCAGCAGAAAGGCCACTACAGAGAACAGTGTCCGGTCAAGCACCTGCCTAAGGTCGAGAGAAAAGACCAGCCTTTAAAAGACAGCAACAGTCAGTAATCCAGTCTACTGACTGTGAGGATGCTAGAGATAGTGAGTCGTCACTAGCTGCCCTCGTAGCAGGTATTATGGGTCCTGCTGAACTGGATTCACTATGCATGCCTGACAAACAGATAAAGGAGACCATCAGTAATATAGACGTCCAGAGAGTGCACACTCTGGATGCTCTTGTTCCACCTGATGTCCAACATTTCTTTGCTACGTCAGGAGAACAATGCGAAAGTCAGGAAAAGACAGTCCCCCCTATCCTACTGCATTGCATGATTGCAGGTAGGAAGGTGAGGGCATTTGTTGACGGAGGGGCGTCACATACTTTTATTCACAAGGACTTAGTTAAGCGGCTAAGGCTGCCTACTGTCACCCAAGGGAATAGAAAAATATTCCTTGGAGATGCCTCAAGTATCCCGGGAGGAGTTATAACCAAGCCTATTGAGGTCCAGTTAGGTTCTGGCATTGCAGTTCTAACTGAAACGCTTACATTTGAGGTACTCAACACTGGCTTTTATGATCTCGTGCTAGGCAGGTCCTGGCTTAATAGACATCAAGCTGAAGTGTGTTGGAGCAGAGGTACAGTTAAAGTGAGAGGAGCCAGTGATGGGCAGACTGACTTGGCACCCACCAGTGCTCTTCCTCTTGTCCTGTGTGGATGGCAAATGAAGGAAAAGAAGAGGCTTCCAGAAGGATGCAAGTTGCTGAATGCAATGGAGTTCGTCAAAAGCTGGAACCAGAAGGAAGACAGAATGTTCTGTCTGCTGCTAAGAGAGGTACCTCCTCAACCTGAAGAAGTGGTTGAGAAAAAGGTAAGCCCTCCGGAGCACCCTACTGCTGCAAAAATTGTTGCTCAGTACACTGATGTGTTTAACATGCCTCCAGGACTACCCCCTAAAAGGGAAGTAGATCATAGGATTGATCTATTACCTGGTAGCCAGCCACCCTGGCAACGCACTTATGGCTTGTCTTATTTGGAGAGCGAGGAGTTGAAAACACAGATTGCAGAGCTGGAGGAAAATGGTTACATTTCTCCCAGTAAATCACCGTACGGCGCACCTATCCTATTTGTTAAGAAAAAGGATGGCAGTATGCGGATGTGTGTGGATTACAGAGCCCTGAACAGAATTACAGTAAAGAACAAGTATGCTTTACCCAGAATCGAGGACTTGCTTGATACCCTGTCTGGCGCTAAGGTGTTCAGTAAGATAGATCTCAAGAGTGGTTATCATCAAATCAGAATTGCTGAGGGGGATGAACACAAGACTGCTTTCCGCACACGTTATGGACACTATGAGTTCAACGTGATGCCATTTGGACTGACTAATGCTCCTGCTACCTTTATGGGTGCTATGAATGACATTTTCAGACCTTATTTGGATAAGTTTGTGCAAGTTTTCCTGGATGATATTTTAATTTTCTCTAAAGATGAAGCTCAGCACACTGAACACTTAAAGAAAGTGCTGGACACTCTGCGGAAAAATCACTTGTATGCTAAAATGAGCAAGTGTGATTTCTTTAAGGAAAGTATTGAATTCTTAGGCCACGTTGTCAGTAAAGAGGGCATCAGTGTGGATCCTAAGAAAGTCCAGACCATAAGGGACTGGCCAGTACCACAGTCTGTCTCTGAAGTTAGATCCTTCCTCGGGTTGGCTAACTACTATAGGAGATTTATTGAGAATTATTCCACAAAGGCCAGTAAACTGACTGACCTTACTAAGAAAGACATCGGGTATGTGTGGGGGGAAGAGCAGCAGGCTGCCTTCCAGACCCTTAAAGATGCCCTTTGTTCTGCCCCAGTGCTAGCCGTGTATGACCCCAGCAAACCGGTGCAGGTGGTTACTGATGCCTCTGATTTTGCCATGGGTGCTATTTTGTTGCAGCCTGCTGACAAAACCACAAAGGATGGTAAGGTACGGCAGGAGTGGCATCCTGTGTTGTATGAGTCTATGAAATTTAATCCAGCGGAGATTAATTACTCAGTGCATGATAAAGAGCTGCTAGCTATCATTCATGTACTCAAACAGTGGAGAGCATACTTACATGGTAAAGCTTTTAAGGTGATTACAGATCATCTAGCTCTGACCCACTTTCAGAAGAAGTCCAAGCTGTCGAGGAGGGAGAACCGCTGGAGCCAGATGCTGGAGCAGTTCCAAGTCCAGATCGACTACAAACCAGGGAAGTTGAATCCTGCTGATGCACTCTCTAGAAGACCTGACTTGCAAGAAAGGAACTTTAGTCAGCATGCTGTAGATAAAGTCCTGTGTGCACTCACTTCACTAAAGGTGAAAAAGTCCTTCCTTGAACAACTTAGGAAAGCCTACCTTTCTGACCCAACATTTGAGCCCAGCCCCACTACTGGTGTGTGTCGTGCTACTGCACTCGGGTATAAGCTTAAGGGAGGGGTCTGGGTGACTGAAACCACTTCAGGCAGGCTGAAGCTGGTCATTCCTAATAACTTGGAAATAAGGTCTCTCTTACTGAGTCAAGCTCATGACAGTCTCCTGGGTGGACATTTGGGGCAGGCCAAAACTGTTGGCAAACTGGCAAAACATTATCATTGGGAGGGGTTACCCCGGGAGGTCTTGAAATATGTCAAGTCCTGTGACCAGTGTCAGAGAAATAAGTCTCGGCACACACCACCCGGAGGTCTCTTGCAACCGCTACCCATCCCAGCGGGACGCTGGGAAACTATATCCATGGACTGGGTGGTCTCACTACCAAGAACTGCCAACGGGCATGATTCAATACTGGTAGTCGTGGATAAACTGACAAAAATGGTCATTTTTATCCCCACAACTGTCAAAGTGACTGCACTCGAAACAGCGAGACAGTTTTACAACCATGTAGTATGCCAACATGGGCTCCCTTCTAATATCATCTCAGACAGAGACTCAAAATTCACCTCTAAGTTCTGGAGAGCTTTAATGGGGTTAATGGGAGTCAAACAGCTGCTCAGCACAGCAAACCACCCTCAGACTGATGGGCAGACTGAAAGAACTAACCGAGTTCTGCAGGAGGTGCTGAGAGCATATATTAACCAAAAACAAGATAATTGGGATGACCTGTTGCCTCAAATTCAGTTTGCGGTCAACAGTGCGGTGCACGCGTCAACGGGCAAAACTCCTTTTGAACTCAGCCTGGGTAGAGTCCCTAAGTCTCCTCTAGATGTGCTAGGGGAATCTTTAACTCACCCTGAAGGGATTGACAACCCGGTCTCCCTCCAGTTAACTCAGGAGTTTGCTGACACCCTGTCAGAAGTCCAACGAAACTTGCACACGGCCCAAGAAAACCAACAAAAATACGCTAATCAACACCGTCGGGAACTGACATTTTCCAAGGGGGATTTAGTCAAACTGCATTCTCAGCACCTGTACCTCCCTGGTGTGGTCAAGAAAAAGCTTGGCCCTGTCTGGGTCGGTCCATATTCGGTGGTCCGTCGTGTCGGTCAGAATGCTTACAAACTGAACATGTCAGCTGAATACAAGGGGCACCCGGTCTTTAATGTCTCCTTCCTGGAACCGTACATCAAAGGTGATACACTGTTCACAGGTCGGTTCCCTGTCCAACCGGGACCGGTCCCCGCTGTCCGGGACGGCGACCCTGAGGAATATGAGGTCGATGAGATTTTAGACGCTCGCTCGGTCCGTCGATCGTCTAAATATGTCATGAAATACCTCATTCGATGGAAGGGTTACGATGCCTCTGGGGACACTTGGGAGTTTAAGGACCACTTGACCAATGCCAAAGGGGCGTTGACACGGTTCCACCTTCGGGCCGCTGGAGTCCCTCCATAACTGTCATTTCAGTTGACACGGGAAGGTGACAGGCGGTCCTGTCTCCATTTAAGTTGGAGGGGAAAATATATGACAGTTAGTGAGCGAGAGCGATAAAAACACACTCATACGTTTATGTGTAGCGCATCGCAACTACGTCAACTTTTAGCAATCATCCTGTAAGGTAAACAGCAGCGAAGCCACTATACTAAATACTAACATACTTCCTGCAATCCCTATGACAAAGGTCCATATCCTACTAACTTGTGCCCTGGTTACATGTGCAGGATGGCGCCCACCACACAAAAGGAGGACAGAAAGCGCAAGGCAGAAGAAGCCAGGAGGACAATGGAGCAATACCAGAAGGAGCTGGCGGCGACGTCCCTCACCAGGAGAGAACAAGAAAGGGTCCGCAAACAACAAGAGGCGGCAGAAGAGGCACAGAGGAAGAAGGATCAGGAAGCGGAAAACCTCAGGAAGGCTGAGGAGGAGAGACAGAAGAAACAGCAAGAAGAAGCGGCAGCGGCAGAAGAGGAGAAAAGAAAAAAGATTGAAGCGGACAGACAGAAGAGCTTGGCCACTTACAGGTATACTGTGGTGGGTGGCCAAAACTTCGATAACCTGAAGGAAGCATTGCTGGCAGCCCAGGAGATCAACAGGCTGGAACAGACAACACTGCTACAGAAGGAAGGAGCTACAGCACTGGACAGGTACATCGAGACACACACCGGCGTGGTCCTTTACGAAGATTATGCTAAGATGGTGGGCTATACAGCAGAGCAGGCCCGGTATCTCGCAGATGATTCAGAGGACAAGCCGGTCCCCATACCGGGAATAGTGGGAGATCAGAGACTCATCCGGATGGTGAGCATGCGGCCCGATAGCTTTAAGGATACGGTATTCTACCTCACACTCCTGCCAGCTTACAATGAAGTTGAGAGAAGGAGCTGGGAGTACTTGGCCAGGGAAGCAGGACAGCAGATGTTCTCTCCCCACTGGTTCCCGTGTAAACTGAGGAAGGCTGAGCACGGACCCCAGTACTACCAGCAGCCAACAGACTGGAGGTGGATGACCGTCACAAATAAGAAGCAGGAGTGTGACCGAGCCCAACCGGATGACTTCCACTATGGCCTAGACGGCTATCTCATCCTACCACCTCACATTGCCCCTTGGGACCCCAGGCTGAATGGATGCCTGAGCAATATGAATGCAGAGACCAAGGAACATAGGAGGAGGGGAAGAGAGTACTTCTCTAAGGGAAAGCATGCCTTTGTCAAATGGGCAAAGAATGCAGGCCGGATAGATATCAGTAGGCTGAAGGCCAAGCAACCTCCAGCGCGCCCTAAGAAAGGGAGGTCGGTAGACTACTCCATGTCTACTAGGGAGCAGGACGACTTAGTGGACGAGACCCCTACTCTCTCCGAGGAGGAGGATGAGGAGGATGAGGAAGAAGAACAAGGCAGAGGAGAAGCATCAGCAGCAGGTACTCAGGATACCCAGGGACAGGCAGTGGCACTTCCTAAAGAACCACGATCAGGTGTGTGGAATGTGATCCCCGTTATGGCGACAACTGGACCCCGCGCTCGCTCCCCCAGCCCACCTGCCCAAGCAGGGGAAGAAGCTGATCTGACTGTACTGGGCAGCAGACACAGACAGAAATCCCCAGAGGACAGGGGTGCCAGAAGAGGGACACGCGGGTGGGCCAGAGGTATGCCAGCCTCCCCCTCCGCTCAGGGGCATGTACCTCTAGCCAATGTATTTCAGCATCCTACTGGAATGCCTGTCTATGTGGGAATCAACACCCAAATAGTTGAAGAGCAGGCCACCATCCTCCGTTCTCCCCGAGGGCCAACTTTAGAGCAAACAGGGTTCTTTAGAAGGCCAGCTGACAGACCTAGAGGGCTGTCCAGATCTAGGTCCAACTCTCTGTCTCCTGACCCTGAAGCCCCAGGAACAACCCCTTAAGATAACACGCTGAAGAGGCAGTCAGTAAGGGAGGCTGGTCAGGTTCAGCTCCCTTATTTAATATTTATGCAGTTTAATGTTGTCGAGGCGACAACAAGTTAAGTTGGAGGGATTGTAATGAATCAGTATATTAGTGGATATAATATTCATTTAAATCTAATAGTTAATTAAGTTCAGCCTGCTGAACTTTAGTTAATAGTCAGTCTGCTGGACTTTACATAATTATCAGTTTAATGACTCGGCCGAAAGCAGCAGGCTGAAGTCAACTTAAGTCAGCTTGCTGACACATTCTTTGTCAGCCAGCTGACTTCCGTGCTCGGTAGCAGCAAACTGCCTTGATATGCATCTAAGTACCACCTGCTAGATGAATGGCCAGATGACATCCCCATGATGGATGGCTATTCGGGATGATGGGAGATGGCGGTGGATTTGGTTAACCGAGGTCCTACCAACGTGGTTAACTCCCGGGTAGGCGGTGCCATCGCACTGACCGTTGAACAGTAAACTCATTCCATGTACATATGCTAGGCATTGCTCTCGAGTTCGGCATTCGGAAACGAGGCCAACTCTCTTGTACAGCTTACTGAGAGAGATCTGAATCCAAGGCGAGAAGCCATTGATACGCACTGTCTTCTAACCTTGCTTATGTATGAGTTTACTCATTTGCATCATTGATGCTAGTTTACTCGCATTTGACTTACGAGTATTATTCCCTGCTAGTGTATTGTCCTTTGCCGTTTAACTAGTTAACGGAAATACCATAAGATTACTTGCTGATATAAAGATCTTTATTAATTGTTAATCGCCTATTTGGTAAGTCGATTCATTTCACTATTGTTTAGAGAAATACTCTCGGACGATAGTAACACGTTGTCACCCACTCTGTACATAATTTCTCTTTTAGACCTGTTTGCCACTCTTGCTTGAGCATCTTGCGCCTGCTGTAGAGCTTTCTTCGCTGCTGTAAGGGTTGCTTCTAATGTCTCCATAAAATCTGTTGCTGCAGGTACTTCATCATGGCCAGCCGTGAAGCTCAGCGGCATGGTTGGATGGAAGCCATAGTTGAGGAAGAATGGGGACTCTTGGGTAGAGGCCTGCGTCGTGTTGTTGTAGGCAAACTCCAGGGGGGTCAAGTACATTTCCCAATCTTGCTCCGCAGTAGACACGTAGGCCTTTAGAGAGGTCTTTAGAGTACGATGCATACGCTCGGTTTGCCCATCTGATTGCGGGTGGTAGGCAGTGGACATATCCAGCGATGTACCCAAGTTCTTGAAGAGATTTTTCCAGAAATGGCTTGTGAATCTTGGATCTCTATCCGACACAATTCTTGATGGTAGTCCATGGAGTCGGAAGATGTTGTCAAAGATGAGTCTTGCAAGTTGTGGTGCTGTAGCCTTAGTCGTCGTGGGAATAAAATGAGCCATCTTGGTAAGTCTGTCCACCACCGTGAGTATTGCATTATGGCCTCGAGGTGTCACGGGCAAGTCCACGATAAGGTCCATTGAGATGTCCGTCCATTGTCTTTCGGGGAATGGTTGTGGTTGGAGGAGTCCTCCCGCCTTTTGCAATGATGGCTTGATTCTTTGGCATGTGTCACAGCTCCTGCAGTATTCCTTGACTTGCTTAGACATGCCTGGCCAGCAATAAGTCCTGGCTAGAACGCCCGTGGTCTTTAGGATTCCGAAGTGTCCTCCAAGAGGGTTGTCGTGTGCTTCTCGTAGAAGCAAGAGCCGGAGGTCTAAGTCATTAGGAACACATCTCTGGCCCGTATCTTGCCTCACCCAATAATTGCCTTCTTGCTTCTTGTATGGGTCCAAGGCTGCTTCTCCGTTCTTGTAGTAAGGGTCTCTTTCATAGGCGGCTGAAAATCGAGCTTCCAGATCTGTCTTCAGGGATACCATCACTGCATTTAATTGCAGTCTTGAGAGGGGGTCAGCCGGGTTTGTCTTGCCGGGCTGGTACTGAATTGTGATGTTGTATTGTTGCAAGTATCAACACCATCTTGCTTGTCTCCTTGAGAGATACGGCTGCGTCTGGAGGTGCTTTAACGCCTCGTGGTCCGTGGTGACCAGTACTTTGCGTCCTTCAACGTAGCAGCGCCAAACCTTCAAGGCATGTACAATCGCCAATGCCTCTCGCTCCGTGGTTGTATAATTTTGCTCGGCTGGATTTAGCTTCCTTGACTCGTAGGCGATGGGCTGCAGTCCCTTGCCTTGGTCTTGAAGCAGGATTGCTCCTATTGCATAGGAAGATGCATCAATGATGACGTGAAAGGGCCAATCTGGGTTTGGACTTGGGAGTGTGAGCACCGGGGATGTCGTCAGTCTTTGCTTCAGTTGTTGGAATGCTTCCTCCTCTTTCCTGGTCCAAACATATGGCTTGTCCTTCTTGAGTAGATCCGTGAGAGGGGCTGCTATGTGCGAGAAGCTCTGGATGATTCTCCTGTACCAATTGGCAAATCCCAAGAATGATTGGAGCTCTTTCGNAAATCCCAAGAATGACTGGAGTTCTTTCTTGGTCGTGGGGGTTGGCCATTCCTCCACCACCGTGGTCTTCTTGGGGTCCATCTTGATGCCATCAGCAGTCACGTGGAGACCTAGGAACTCCACTTCGTGTTTGGCAAACTCGCACTTTGATTCCTTTGCAAATAGCTTGTTTTGCTTCAATACTTTGAGGACTTCTTTCAAGTGTCTCGCATGCTCTTCAAGGATCTTGCTGTAGATAAGAATGTCATCGATGAATACCACCACAAATCCGTCCAACATAGGCTGAAATATGATNAAATATGATGTTCATCACAGTCATGAAAGTTACTGGCGCGTTGGTGACGCCAAATGGCAGGACCATGAACTCAAAATGTCCATATCTTGTCCTGAACGCCGTTATCTTTGTGTCAAGTTTAGCGATGCGAATATGGTGGTAGCCGCTTCTCAAGTCCACCTTTGTGAAGTACTTGGCTCCAACCAGCCGGTCCATGAGCTCATCCATGCGCGGCAGCGGGTATTGATTCTTGATGGTGATCTTGTTAAGCGCGCGATAGTCCACACACATCCTCAAGGTACCATCTTTCTTCTTGACAAATAGCACCGGGGCTCCAAATGGCGACTTGCTAGGTCGAATGAAGCCATGCTCCAGTAGCTCCTTGATTTGCTTCTTGACTTTGTCTAGCTCCGTGTATGACATTTTGAACGTAGGCCGAGAGATGGGCTTGCTTCCGGGCTCCAACTCTAGTTTGTGGTCAACGAATCTCTTGGGGGGTAGGCCCTTGGGCAATTCCGGGGAGAACACTTCTTTGTAGTCCTCTAAGACTTCTTGTATCTCCTTGGGAACGGGGCTGCCTTCTTGACTCTCGATGTCTTTCTTGATGTCTTTTGGCGTGATCAAGGCCAAAAGAAGCTCGTGTCCCTTCCTCACAAGTCTCTTGAGTTGGAGGGCGGACAATAGTATCTCGTGTGCCGGCTTCTTGATGTCTTGGGTCTGGATATTCTGGATTGCGCGCAAAATACAGATTCTTGAAGTGATGTCATTCTTGATCTTGATAGTACCGTCTCTCCAATCAACTTGGGGGTTGTGCTTGGTCAACCAAGGCGTCCCTAGGATGACGTCGTACTTGCCCAATTGCAAGGGGGAGAACACTACTCTATCCTTTAAGGACTTGATAGAGAGTGCCAAGGCGTACGTCTTCTTGAAAGGGGTAGTATAGGAGAATCCATCGGGCATCATAATCTCCTCGTCGTGGTCGAGAGTTCGCATAGGAATACCGTGCTTGGTGGCAAAATTTGCAGCAATGAAGTTGCCTTAAGCTCCGCTATCCACCAAGATGTGGACCTTCTCTTCTCCAAAGTAACCTCTCAAACTTATGGGGGCTGGAACGTCGTCTTCAACGGGGGTCTCCACCTCACTTGGCGTGTTGCCTTCTCTTGAAGTGGGTCTTGGGGTGGTAGGCACCTGGCCTACCGGCGCAGTCCGTTTTTTGACAACTTTTTGGGGCATGAGAGTGCACGATGGCTCTTTTCCTTGCAATAAAAGCATAGTCCAGCCGTCATGAGAGCTTCTTTTTCAGCCGGGGAGAGTCTTGCTTTCACTCCTTGCTGGTTTCTTGCATCATAAGTGTCATTGGAGGGTCTTCCACTCTTCCGGGCAGCCGCGGGGTCCCTTTTAATAACTCCAATTTCCATGGGTGTGGGTCCAGATTCGGATGTGGAAGGGGCTGCGTACACCCGCGTCGCTGGTGTCCGTGAAGATGAAGGCACGAAGTGCTTGAAATCCAAGGTATCCACCTTTTGGGCCACTTCAATGATCTTTGAGAAGTCCGTCAAGTCGCGTAACTCCACTTCCTTTGCCACCTTGGGTTTGAGGCCAAAGATGTAACGGTCAATCTTCTCCTCGAGAGACATGTTGGGGATCTCAAGAGTGAGGGCGTGAAATCTGGATGTATACTCTTGAACGGACGTCGTTTGCTTGAGATGGTGGAGCTTTCCTCGGGCAATCTTCTCCGCATTGATGGGCATGAATTGCTTCTTGAGGGCCTCACGAAAATCTGCCCATCTTGCATATGATGGTGGGGGCTCTTGGCCGAGCATGGGGTGCGCCATAGCTTGATATATAGCCGCTTGATAGTTACGCCACCATGATGTTGCTGCTCCTCTAAGTAAGGTAACGGCAAAGGGAACGTAGTCCTCCTCGGGTACTTCAAGGAACGCGAGGTACGTCTCCACTTGGTAGAGCCATAAATTCAGGTTGGCACCTTTCCCGGGGTTGAAAGTGTCGGGTTTGCCGGGCTTGATGAGTTTCCTTGCTCTCGTTGGCTCTTGTGGAGGCGCTTGAGCCGGGGCTGGATTTTGAGCATTGCTTGCAATAGGGGCAACCATGGCAGCCATAGCTTCTCTTGACGCTTGCACGCTTGCTTCATAGGTGGCCAAACCCACTTGGTTGTGGACGGTCATTAGGAAGGCTGCCCACTCATTTGCGAGAACTCCTTGTGGTGCAGTCAACTTTGCTATAGCGGCTGCCACGGGATTTGACGGTGCTCCTCCTTGTGGTGCTTCTTGTTGTTGCAGATTTTCTTGAGTGGGCTCTCCCATCGGTGCTGGAGGAGGGTCTCTTGGAGAGGAAGGGCTTCCTTCGAAAGCTTGCTGTTGGTCATGAGGATCGACCATCTTCTTGTGCTACCAAAGTGCCTAGCTCCGATACCACTGTAGTGAAACAGATAGATAAAGTACTTAGTAAAATAGAATACTTTATCTATTCAAGACAAGGATCTTTGAACACAAGTGGTAGCTTCTTGAAAGAGAGATGGCTTCTTGAAAGTTAATATATTTCTGGATTTTGGCAAGTACAAGAGTGATTCTGGAATGTCTTTCTATGTTCTAGCTCTTGTTTATATACTTGCTACATAAGTAATTTCTAGGAAGGTGTATGTTGATGTGTTGGCACCCAACACATCCCAAAACTTGCCACCTCTTTCTAGAATAATGTACACATGTCCTTTTGACCTAAAAATGGCACATTTGACTTTTGCCACGTGGAGTTCTTCTAGGTCTTTCCTCTAACTTCAAAAATGCCTTGGAAGGTTCAAAGGACATGAACCAAGTCACTAGAGTACCTATTCACACTTGAATCTACACAATACTACTCCAAATATATTTGAAAACATTAAAATATATGCAAACTATTATGCAAAGTAATATATATAAACTCAAATCACTACACTGGGTTACCAATTTGGTGGATTGCATGCTTTTGCCATCTCCTTGTAATTATTGCTTTGTTGTTATTAGAATAAGTGCTTTAATGTTGTTGAGACGACAACAATTTAAGTTGGAGGGATTGCAATAAATCCATATTATGGTAGTATAATATTCATTAAAATATAGTTAATTAAGTTCAATGTGTTCAACTTTAGTTAGTAGTAAGCCTGCTATCTTTTCAGTATTATTCAGTATAATGACTCTGCCGAAAGAAGCAGGCTAAAGTCCGCTGTAGGTCACCTTGTTGACACATTCTTTGACAGAGCTGACCGCCGTACTTGATATCAGTGAATTGCCTAGTTATGCATCTAAGTGTGATATGCTAGACGAGTGGCTAGGTGACACCCTTGGGTGGATGGCAATTCCGGACGATGGGAGATGGGTGTGGATTTGGTTAGTCGAGGTCCTACCGACATGTTTAACTCCTGGGTAGGCGGTGCCATCGCAACTGTTGTTGAAGAAGAAAGTCATTCTATGTACATAGGTTAGACTATGCCTTTAAGTTCGGCATTTGGAAACGAGGCCAACTCTCTGTATAACTTACGGAGAGAACATCTGAAGCCAAGGCTGCGAGCCGTTACACAAATTGCTTTCTAACCTTGCGTATGTACGAGTTTACTGATTGCAAGTTTGATGCTCGTTTACTTGCATTTGACTTGTGAGTATTGCTTTGCTAGTTGTAGAGTCTTTTACTGGTTAACAAGTTAATCAAAAAATACCATAAAGATTAGTTGCTGATATATAGACCTTTATTAATTGTTATTCCTCTATTGGTATGTGGATTCATTTCAACACATATCCAAACGTTATTCATGTTTGACTCGGGGGGGGGGGG
>WELA01009451.1:192828-255583 GCA_009602735.1 Mesotaenium endlicherianum | reverse complement strand
GGGGGGGGGAGGGAGAGGGGGGGTTTACAAAGTCGTAGACATCGCTGCTGCTTCCGCTAGCATCAGCATACCTGTGCCACCCCGCCCCATCAGCCAGTGCACCCCATTGAGGCGTCAGTGCCTCTTCAGTGCTGGCACACGTCCTCCCTTGCCTTGCCAACTACGGGCGAAGTGGAGGTTCGCACCCCTTAATGTGCAAACCCCAGACGGGGAGAGGCAGTGAGCGAAGGGTGACCATCAATAACATCGTGACTAATTCCTGCCACAAGTGCTTCGCCAACTCCGGGCAACACAGCAGGGGAAGCCTGCTTGAAGACACTACGTCAGTCCATCTAAAATCCTCTTCCCTCGTACAAGCCCCAGGGCAACACCGTCACCCCTGATAGAATGCACCTGCGCGGCCCAGCCGCTGACGCACTCACTCAGGCACCCCGACTTTCACACACAAGTTGACTTCGTCACTGCATACAAAAGTAACATGCATGCTAAAATGCTATCTAGTCCTCTTCACAGATGCGGGACCTCCACAGGCCATAGTGATACTGGCACCGGCCAGCGGTGAAAAAGAAGGTGCAGCAGAAGGGGTGTCCCTGCAGCGGTGAGCTATGTGCATGCAAGCGTACAGATCTGCAGCTGGAGGGATCCGAGGCAGGTGGGGGGGTGAAAGAGCAAGGGACAAGAGGGCTGCAAACTATAAGGGACAATTGGGGTCCTTATGCCCCACAGCCCTCCGGTGTTTCTGCAACTATACAAGGGCGCTGTGGGGTGCTTACGGGAGGGCATCGTGTGCCACGTAATCAATCTGGTACTTGTCAAGAAACTCCTGCGTGACCACCCAGGGGGCATCCTTAATCACCTCGTCCACCCACCTGGCAGAGTACCACAGCAACAGCACAGTCGGCATGCCCTTGAGGTGGTGAGCTTAGTTGCTCTTTGGCTTCTACCTCTAGAGTGCTTCACCACCAGATGGAGGGAAGGGAGGGGCTATAACGAAGAACTGTTGCCCGGTAGGTTTAAGCAAGCAGGAGAGAAACGCAAGCCGAAAAGAGGGAAAGTCTCCTGCAATGCAAGTCTCCAGTCAACGCAGAGGGGAGGCACGGGTTGAGAGAATCTATGCTGTAAGTACTTAGCCACATAACTTTCAAACCTCACCAATAACTTCAGGCTAGCCATAGCCAGCTTCAAGACACCTCCTAAATCGCACACGGCACTTGTTTCTGGTCGGATCTACCCCCCATGCCCCCCAGGAACCCGTCTGTACAAACCGTCACTGGAGGCGAAGAGGAGTTTCCGCAAGAGAAGCTGGAGGCAATGAAGCACAGCTGCAAGACGGAGCGCAAACAGCGTACAGACTGAACATGCGGGAAAGGATGGCGGGCCCACTTGCAATGCCGCAAGCTCTCGTAGCGCTCATCCTCAGTCATGACCGTCTTCCCCTTGTACTTGTGAGTCGTCGAATCACCACAGCATCCTACCATCAGGTACGTATCTGGGAATCTGCAGAGGTAAGGAGGGGTACAAATTAGATAACCAGCTGGTGATGGTTGAGGAGATCAAACGCCAACAGAACCCTCCGGCCGACCCCTACAGCTATCGCCCTGCTTTACGATAGAAGGGGAAGCCACATGACGGCCCTAAAGAGGTGGCCTTGAACAGACACTTGCAAAAGCATTGGCTGAAATGTGAACCAGGGCCAGCAGGCAGCAATGCTTGCTTCACGAAATCGGTGTAGAAGTATGGTGCACAATCAAAGGGCTGAATATTGCTATCGCTGTCGTGGCCCATCTACACAGAGCCTCTTCCCGACAGCACCCTCCACTGCCACTTCAACAACCAGCAGTGCTGATACTCCAACAGCGTCACACTACTTCGGCGGGCGCTCTTGATTCCCTCAACATGGGCAGTCCCACAACTCAGCCCTAACAATGAGCATTGCCATCCCACCCATTTACACAACAACGCAGCCTCTAGAGAGAAGAAGCTACTCAGAAGAAGCTGCAAGGTAGCTGATAGATGCACGGTGTCCAATCATACATCACGTCTGCTGCTGAGACAGGAACCTCTTAGCCAGCCCTGAGAAGACATCTTGACATAGAACTTTCTCCAGGCTAAAGGAGCATAAAGCTCATCAAGGCAACTGCTTTTGCATGGACCAGTCTGATGGAGGATGATAATTAACAAGCCTGACAGCCCGTGAAGGAAAACCACCGCCAACTGGGTAACAGGACACAATCAGCGAACAGAATGTCTGGAGGGGAGTTTTATAATAACATAGACATGTACGTAATCATGAACTTTTTCCACAACACCCAAATGGTGGCTGGGTGTTGGTTTGGTCACTCACAGTTTCTTGGCTTGTTCCAACGATCGGGCATGTCCCAGGTGGAATAAGTCATATATACCGTCAGCGTACACTCTGACAGGCCTAATGGCACTGCCTTCCATCGTCTCCTCCTCTACTTTATTCACATCTTGAAGGCCATTCGTGGGCAATTGTTTTCGATCCTCTTTTGGTCCCTGTTCCTCTGACGAAAGTAAACTTGCCCTACCGTCAGCCTGCGATCTATCCTGGACTTTTCCAACATGCGCATGTCCTGCATCATCATCAGAATAAGCATCGTCCGTCTGCTGGCCTGTTGACAAATCCTTAGGTTGACTGCTATCTGCTAGTTTTGCTGCTGCAATCCTCTTCTTTGGTCTACGAGCCATCTTATATTAAATACACCGCTTCAGACAGAGATTGTTCCGCTAGACCGAGAAGAGGGAAAGCCTAAGGCCGCAGAGAGACGCTCAAGGCAACGAGGAGCCTATAAAACCCTCGATACTAAAGAATAGCATATGACCAGAGAAGTGCAGATCTCCGTGGTAAAAGATAGTAACCGCGGGAGGTGATTCGAGCCGGAATGCAATCAACAACTGATGCAGCTTTCCAAGCGATGACAATTCCATGAGGCAGCGTGAATTGGCGTGGGTAATGGAACTTGCCGCTTGTCAACGCACACTTCGACTCTCAATCAGACACAAGCAGACTCAACTGCTGCCATTCCCAAGCAAGCTCAAGAACGGTCGTGCTGTACCGTCGGTTTGTTGCCTGTTTGCGACACCTGCCTACCATTACACAAGTGTCCCACAGTGCGGGAACCCGAGACCGGCGTTTGATATGACATTGGCAGACTTCGGCAGACAAAGCTGCAGAGCACTGCAGAGGATGACAGAGCATGACAGAGTTCGCCAACAGCTTGTTGAGCATTGTTGAGCGTCCGTCAAGATATCTCAGCCGCTCGTACTTGCACTTCCTCGACGAGCTCATAGGCTGCTACTATACGTTGTTGTAGTTACTTGGCAGTCCAAGATGGTCCAAGGCAGTCCAAGGGGGCAGCTGCACATGACACGCTTCCACCAAGTTAGGTCGAAAGACCGCCCACGAAATGCGACATTTGTTGCCTGCTTGTACAGCATGTCTTGGATAAGCTGGGTCGAGCAACATCGGGAGGGATCTCCCCCATACATATATCGCATGTACTTATTCTAAGAAATGTTGTCGCGACTACTCTCCGTTTGACGGTGCCGCACGCGCAGCGCAAGCTACGGCCACCCAGGTACGGAAAGTCAACGTTGACTTACCGACCACTTGACTGATTACATCGCAGTCAGCGGTTATGTCGGCGTCAAGACCACTGGCAAGGGGTCAATGTCAATGTGCCCCACACCTAGGGATGGGGGAGGTTTTGACAGCATAGACAGCCGCGAGGCTAGAAGCTGGGGATCAGTGATGAGCCGCCCAGCAGGTAACAAGTCAGGTACTGTGTGACTGGCAGATTAAGCCAGGTCATGGCCGCAATGCCAAGATAGGTTACGGCCGCCCGGTTGGGAATCTTGAGCAAGTGGCATTTGCTTGTACACGCCGCTCAGGAGTTCTTAGCCATGAGCCAATTAGGCGTGACTGCCAGCTGCGAAGCTAAGCAGCCACGCGCGACAATCACGAGGTGTGCATGCATGCTGAGTGACTACGAGTTTGAGTTGAGCATGGCTAGGCAGAAGCGACATGCAGCTAAGCTTTGTGACTAAGCACGGCATGCTCGAAAGAGGACGTTGTGTGGTGCCTGCGAAAGGCACGAATCTTGCCTGAGACATGTCATTCATTCTCACGCACTTTTGCCAAGAAGCAAAAGGAGCAAAAGGAGCAAAAGGAAGAAGAAGAAGGAGTTTCCAAGGCCATTGGAGAGCCGAGGCCCCACGCTTCTGCCGACGCTGAAGATTCTTCTCAGTGTATCATAGATAAGTTAGGATTGTAGGAGTTCCCAAGAGGGAATCTCACTGTTGAAAGTAGGAGAACTACAGAATAAAATCTGCTAGGAGGTTAGCACAGATTCGGCCGAACGCCACAAGTGTGTGTGAAGCAGCCTTAAAATGGTGAGTTATGTGTTAGTTTTCAAGTTCTCAAAAGTCGCATTCGCATCTCGAAGAGAGAGGGTAGTATTGGCAGATAAAGCTCTCAGTGAAGAATTGAGTGAGCCTAGCTTGGCAGTGAAGAGCTGTTAAGGCGCGGTTTTAAGTGAAGAGCTTGACCCAGGCCAGCATAGACGTGTAATTTCAGAGTTTTGTAACCTGTGACTTTGTGAAATTTAAGCAAAAGCCTGAAGGGCGATTTTCTCTGAATCTGACGTTGTATGTCAAGCTGCTTAGAGTGTGATTTTTGCAAACTATAATTTGCTCGCCTGTGAACCCAAGAACCTTAAGGCATAAAGCCTATGTGGAAGTAAGAGACTTCCGTCCTACTTCTGAGAACTTCGGTTCTGTGGTTCAGGTGAACAGAAATTCCCAAGCAAATTGGGGATTGAGGCTTGTGAGGGCTGCCGGTGCTCAACTTGGAAGGGGACTCGGAGAAATTCAACTGTACATGCGGTTGAGGAGTGGATGACTCTACTACCCTGTTGGAATGATTTGACTTGCCAAATAGGCGATGAACGATTAATAAAAATCTTTATATCAGCAAGTAATCTTTATGGTATTTTGCGTTAATTGGTTAAATGGCAAAGGACAACACACTAGCAGTTGTAATGAATCAGTATATTAGTAGATATAATATTCAGTTAAATATAATAGTTAATTTAGTTCAGCCTGCTGGACTCTAGTTTAGTCAGTCTGCTGAACTCTAGTTAGTAATCAGTCTGCTGGACTTTACATAATTATCAGTTTAATGACTCGGCCAAAAGCAGCAGGCTGAAGTCAACTTAAGTCAGCTTGCTGACACATTCTTTGACAGCCAGCTGACTTCCGTGCTCGGTAGCAGCGAACTGCCTTGATATGCATCTAAGTACCACCTGCTAGATGAATGGCCAGATGACATCCCCATGATGGATGGCTATTCGGGATGATGGGAGATGGCGGTGGATTTGGTTAACCGAGGTCCTACCAACGTGGTTAACTCCCGGGTAGGCGGTGCCATCGCACTGACCGTTGAACAGTAAACTCATTCCATGTACATATGCTAGGCATTGCTCTCGAGTTCGGCATTCGGAAACGAGGCCAACTCTCTTGTACAGCTTACTGAGAGAGATCTGAATCCAAGGCGAGAAGCCATTGATACGCACTGTCTTCTAACCTTGCTTATGTATGAGTTTACTGATTTGCATTATTAATGCTAGTTTACTCTCATTTGACTGACGAGTAGTATTCTCTGCTAGTGTATTGTCCTTTGCCGTTTAATGAGTGAACGGAAATACCATAAAGATTACTTGCTGATATAAAGATCTTTATTAATTGTTAATCGCCTATTTGGTAAGTCGATTCATTTCAGCAGTGAACATTACTTGTAAGTCAAATGCAAGTAAACTAGCATCAACAATGCAATCAGTAAACTCATACATAAGCAAGGTTGGAAGACAGTGCGTATCAATGGCTTCTCGCCTTGAATTCAGATCTCTCTCAGCAAGCTGTACAAGAGAGTTGGCCGTTTCCGAATGCCGAACTCAAGAGCAATACCTAGCATATGTACATGGAATGAGTTCACTGTTCAACGGCCAGTGTGATGGCACCGCCTACCCGGGAGTTAACCACGCTAGCAGGACCTCGGTTAACCAAATCCACCGCCAGGCCCCAAATCAGGTCTACGGAAGCCCATCCCCAGACGCGGTAACGTCAAGATATGAAGAACGCCAGTGCAATATTGGCGAATGGGCCGAAGAATGCAGTCAGAATTCAAAAAATTCTGGAGGGTCTGGAAAGACCATTTGCCTGGAGGTGATTTTTGAAGAACGCTAGAAGGAGACGGTCAAGAGATCGCCCGCTACACCTGTTCTGATGAGCCCAGAGCCAGAGGCCGAAAGGCAACCACAAGACACAGTGGGCAGCACAGCTGAGTCAATCACCAGGCAAATCATGGAACAATTGCTGGAAGCAGACGCCCCTCGACTCAAGGAAGAGAAAGTGGCGAAAGCAGCTCTCGCTCTACAGTCAGCCATCATCAACATGGCAAGACTCAACACAGGAGAGGATGAAGAATCACCGCCTCCTGGAACAGAGAAGCCAGAGGAGGGAGAGGATGCAAAAATGCAAGGCCTCTCAAAGTTGGAATTGCCATCACTCAACAATGGAGAGGACGCCAGGGAAGAAATTCCACATTTTCCTACGCCAGAGTTGGATCTGGTTGACTTACAGGAGCAGAGGACAGATGACTGGGTAGCTGACCACCTGATGGGACCAAGCCCAGCAGATCTTTATGAAGAACTAAGGTCACCAACATCCAGTACCCCTACTGCCAGTTTTTCAGTGGTAGAGCCTAAGTCAACAGTACGATCGCCGCAACGGCAGAAGGTGACTGCCTGCACTGCTAAAGTGGAGACAGCCCAAGGTAAGCCCGAGAGTCGTGCAAACAGACCAAGGAAGGTGGCCCGTGAGGGTAACGCATCTTTTAGAAGGATGCTAAAGCGATATTTCAAGCATAAGGGGAAGGCTCACAGAGAGGGCGTTCCGCGAGGAGCCACAGCCCCACCTCCTCCGCCTCTGCGGGATATTCTGCAGAGAGAGGGAGAGGACGGCTTGATTCGCAGGGCAATGGCATTGGACATCAGTATGCCGCCAGGCATTAACACGCCCTTGCTGCAACTATCAGACCTTAGGATGCAGAGGCCGGAGGCACTTGCTCCCACGACACCTGCAATCCGAGAATGGGAACTGATGGATCTGAGAAACACCATCAATCGCTTAACCGCAGCAGACGATGCTTTCCTCGCACAACTAGCGGCAAGGAATAGCAACTACTGGATGCCTTTGTTGGGGAGAAGCAACCTGAAACTGAGACTTTGCCATTGGAAAAATGGTCTCAGCCCAGCAGAGAGCACAAGTAGAAAGGTTGCTGAAGAAACACCGCAAGGTGTTTGCTTGTACTAAAGAGGAGAATGGTAGAACCACTGCCAGTGTGTGTGAAATCACACTAACTACTGATAACCCAGTCAGACTTGGGCCGCATAAGCTCAGTCAGACAGAATGGGACTGTGTGGAGAAAACTTGCGAAGAGCTGCATAAGCTCCGCATGATTGAAAAATCTACCTCAGTGCATGGGACTCCCACAGTAGTAGTCGCTAAAAAGGACGAGGCCGGCAATTACACTGCCACTTGCATGTGTGGAGATTACAGGCGACTGAATCTCTACACGGAGCCAGACAGCTACGTGATGCCTAGACCGGAGCGGATCTTTGCAATTGCCACCACCGGAAAGGTGTTCAGCATCATTGACCTGCGCCAAGGCTTCAACCAGATCCCTGTGAAAACATAAGATCGAGGTAAGACCGCTTTCTGGGCTCAAAGGGAACTTTGGCAATGGACAGTAATGCCATTTGGGCTGAAAAATGCCCCAGCCATATTTGAGAGGACTATGGATAAAGTGCTGGAGGGGATGGGTTTTGCTAAACCATACATTGACGATGTGGTAGTATTCAGCAAGTCCATAGAGGAGCACCTCGAGTACTTGGAACAAGTGTTCCAGCACCTGGAGAAATTCCAAATGAAGCTGCATCCTGGGAAGTGCAGATTCTTTGAGGCACACGTGCCTTACCTAGGACATGAGATTGGAAACAATGCTATGTCCCCTCAGACTGTGAAGACTGAGGCCATTTACAAGATACCTGCACCAGCGAATGTGTCTAAGCTGAAAGCTCTGTTAGGGCTAAGCGGATACTATCGTAAGTTTGTGAAGGATTATAGCAGAATTGCTAAACCCCTGACGGAACTCCTGAAAAAGGATGTGCCTTTTGTGTGGACAGAAGCTCAGGAGAAAGCTATGAACGAGCTTAAGGAGCGATTGGTAACAGCCCCAGTCTTGCGAACGCCTGACTACTCCAAGCCGTTCAATCTACACACTGACTGGAGTCGTGTGGGAATTGGCGCAGTGCTCACTCAGGCCGCAAGCCCTAGAGAGGAGTATGTCATTGCCTATGCCTCACGCTCTAACAATCGAGCGGAGAGCAACTACTCATCTGAAATGAATCGACTTACCAAATAGGCGATTAACAATTAATAAAGATCTTTATATGAGCAAGTAATCTTTATGGTATTTTCCGTCAACTGGTTTAACGGCAAAGGACAACACACTAGTAGTGAATAATACTCGTCAGTCAAATGTGAGTAAACTAACATCAATATTGCAAATGAGTAAACTCATACATAAGCAAGGTTAGAAGACAGTGCGTATCAATGGCTTCTCGCCTTGGATTCGAATCTCTCTCGGTAAGCTGTACAAGAGAGTTGGCCTCGTTTCCGAATGCCGAACTCGAGAGCAATGCCTAGCATATGTACATGGAATGAGTTTACTGTTCAACGGTCAGTGCGATGGCACCGCCTACCCGGGAGTTAACCACGTTGGTAGGACCTCGGTTAACCAAATCCACCGCCATCTCCCATCATCCCGAATAGCCATCCACCATAGGGATGTCATCTGGCCATTCATCTAGCATATCGTACTTAGATGCATATCAAGGCAGTTCGCTGCTACCGAGTACGGAAGTCAGCTGGCTGTCAAAGAATATGTCAGCAAGCTGACTTAAATGGACTTCAGCCTGCTGCTTCAGGCTGAGTCATTAAACTGATAATTATGTAAAATCCAGCAGATTGACTATTAACTAAAGTTCAGCAGGCTGAACTCAATTAACTATTATATTTAAATGAATATTATATTCACTGATATACTGATTCATTACAATCCCTCCAACTTAACTTGTTGTCGCTTTGACAACATCAAACTGCAAAAGCCTTAAATAAAGGAACTGACCCTGACCAGCCTCCCCTACTGACTGCCTTTTCAGCCTGTCACCTTAAGGGGTTGTTCCTGGGGCTTCAGGATCAGGAGACGGAGATCTGGACCTAGATCTGGACAGCCCTCTAGGTCTGTCAGCTGGCCTTCTAAAGAACCCTGTTTGCTCTAAAGTTGGACCTTGAGAAGAACGAAGGATGGTAGCCTGCTCTTCAACCACTTGGGTGTTGATTCCCACATAGACAGGCATTCCAGTAGGATGCTGAAATACATTGGCTAGAGGTACATGCCCCTGAGCGGAGGGGGAGGCTGGCATACCTCTGGCCCACCCGCGTGTCCCTCTTCTGGCACCCCTGTCCTCTGGGGATTTTTGTCTGTGTCTGCTGCCCAGTACAGTCAGATCAGCTTCTTCCCCTGCTTGGGCAGGTGGGCTGGGGGAGCGAGCGCGGGGTCCAGTTGTCGCCATAACGGGGATCACATTCCAAATACCTGATCGTGGTTCTTTAGGGGGCGCCCCTGCCTGTCCCTGGGTATCCTGAGTACCTGCTGCTGATGCTTCTCCTCTGCCTAGTTCTTCTTCCTCATCCTCCTCATCCTCCTCCTCGGAGAGAGTAGGGGTTTTGTCCACTAAGTCGTCCTGCTCCCTAGTAGACATGGAGTAGTCTACCGACCTCCATTTCTTAGGGCGCGCTGGAGGTTGCTTGGCCTTCAGCCTGCTGATATCTATCCGGCCTGCATTCTTTGCCCATTTGACAAAGGCATGCTTTCCCTTAGAGAAGTACTCTCTTCCCCTCCTCCTATGTTCCTTGGTCTCTGCATTCATATTGCTCAGGCATCCATTCAGCCTGGGGTCCCAAGGGGCAATGTGAGGTGGTAGGATGAGATAGCCGTCTAAGCCATAGTGGAAGTCATCCGGTTGGGCTCGGTCACACTCCTGCTTCTTATTTGTGACGGTCATCCACCTCCAGTCTGTTGGCTGCTGGTAGTACTGGGGTCCGTGCTCAGCCTTCCTCAGTTTACACGGGAACCAGTGGGGAGAGAACATCTGCTGTCCTGCTTCCCTGGCGAAGTACTCCCAGCTCCTTCTCTCAACTTCATTGTAAGCTAGCAGTAGTGTGAGGTAGAATACCGTATCCTTAAAGCTATCGGGCCGCATGCTCACCATTCGGATGAGTCTCTGATCTCCCACTATTCCTGGTATGGAGACCGGCTTGTCTTCTGAATCATCTACAAGGTAACGGGCTTGCTCCGCTGTATAGCCCACCATCTTAGCATAATCTTTGTAAAGGACCACACCGGTGTGTGTTTCAATGTACCTATCCAGTGCTGCAGTCCCTTCCCTCTGTAGCAGTGTTGTCTGTTCCAGCTTGTTGATCTCCTGGGATGCCAGCAATGCTTCCATCAGGTTATCAAAGTTTTGGCCACCCACCACAGTATACTTGTAAGTGGCCAAGCTCTTCTGTCTGTCCGCTTCAATCTTTTTCCTTTTCTCCTCCTCTGCCGCTACCGCTTCTTCTTGTTTTTTCTTCTGTCTCTCCTCCTCAGCTTTCCTGAGGTTTTCCGCTTCCTGATCCTTCTTCCTCTGTGCCTCTTCTGCCGCCTCTTGTTGTTTGCGGACCCTTTCTTGTTCTCTCCTGGTGAGGGACGTCGCCGCCAGCTCCTTCTGGTATTGCTCCATTGTCCTCCTGGCTTCTTCTGCCTTGCGCTTTCTGTCCTCCTTTTGTGTGGTGGGAGCCATCTTGTGCATGTAACCAGGGCACAAGTTAGTAGGATATGGACCTATGTCATAGGGATTGCAGGAAGTATGTAAGTATTAGTATAGTGGATTCGCCGCTGTTTACCTTACATGATGATTGCTAAAAGTTGACGTAGTTGCGATGCGCTAAACATAAATGTATGATTGTGTTTTAGGGTGAGTTAAGTGATGTAGTGTTGTGCGAGGCCCTTTTTCCTTCAGCTCAAGGTGCTTTATGTGGACCAGGCTGTCCCCTCTGTCATTATGCTGACATTTATGATTCACGTAACGGTCCCTTTATCGCTCTCGCTCACTAATTGTAGTGATTTGAGTTATTATACATTAGTTTGCATATATTTTAATGTTTTCAAATATATTTGGAGTAGTATTGTGTGGAGTCAAGTGTGAATAGGTACTCTAGTAACTTGGTTCATGTCCTTTGAACCTTCCAAGGCATTTTCGAAGTTAGAGGAAAGACCTAGAAGAACTCCATGTGGCAAAAGTCAGATGTGCCATTTTTAGGTCAAAAGGACATGTGTACATTATTCTAGAAAGAGGTGGCAAGTTTTGGGATGTGTTGGGTGCCAACACATCAACATACACCTTCCTAGAAATTACTTATGTAGCAAGTATATAAACAAGAGCTAGAACATAGAAAGACATTCCAGAATCACTCTTGTACTTGCCAAAATCCAGAAATATATTAACTTTCAAGAAGCCATCTCTCTTTCAAGAAGCTACCACTTGTGTTCAAAGATCCTTGTCTTGAATAGATAAAGTATTCTGTTTTACTAAGTACTTTATCTATCTGTTTCACTACAGTGGTATCGGAGCTAGGCACTTTGGTAGCACAAGAAGATGGCCGATCCTCAAGACCAACAGCAAGCTTTCGAAGGAAGCCCTTCCTCTCCAAGACACCCTCCTCCAGCGCCGATGGGAGAGCCCACTCAAGAAAATCTGCAACAACAAGAAGCACCACAAGGAGGAGCACACCCTCCTCCAGCGTCGATGGGAGAGCCTACTCAAGGAAATCTCCAACAACAAGAAGCACCACAAGGAGGAGCACCGTCAAATCCCGTGGCAGCCGCTATAGCAAAGTTGACCCCACCACAAGGAGTTCCCGCAAATGAGTGGGCAGCCTTCCTAATGACCGTCCACAACCAAGTGGGCTTGGCCACCTATGAAGCAACCGTGCAAGCGTCAAGAGAAGCTATGGCTGCCATGGTTGCCCCTATTGCGAGCAATGCTCAAAATCCAGCCCCGGCTCAAGCGCCTCCACAAGAGCCAACGAGAGCAAGGAAACTCATCAAGCCCGGCAAACCCGACACTTTCAACCCCGGGAAAGGTGCCAACCTGAATTTATGGCTCTACCAAGTGGAGACGTACCTCGCATTCCTTGAAGTACCCGAGGAGGACTACGTTCCCTTTGCCGTTACCTTACTTAGAGGAGCAGCAACATCATGGTGGCGTAACTATCAAGCGGCTATATATCAAGCTATGGCGCACCCCATGCTCGGCCAAGAGCCCCCACCATCATATGCAAGATGGGCAGATTTTCGTGAGGCCCTCAAGAAGCAATTCATGCCCATCAATGCGGAGAAGATTGCCCGAGGAAAGCTCCACCATCTCAAGCAAACGACGTCCGTTCAAGAGTATACATCCAGATTTCACGCCCTCACTCTTGAGATCCCCAACATGTCTCTCGAGGAGAAGATTGACCGCTACATCTTTGGCCTCAAACCCAAGGTGGCAAAGGAAGTGGAGTTACGCGACTTGACGGACTTCTCAAAGATCATTGAAGTGGCCCAAAAGGTGGATACCTTGGATTTCAAGCACTCCGTGCCTTCATCTTCACGGGTACCGACGACGCGGGTGTACGCAGCCCCTTCCACATCCGAATCTGGACCCACACCCATGGAAATCGGAGTTATTAAAAGGGACCCCGCGGCTGCCCGGAAGAGTGGAAGACCCTCCAATGACACTTATGATGCAAGAAACCAGCAAGGAGTGAAAGCAAGACTCTCCCCGGCTGAAAAAGAAGCTCTCATGACGGCTGGACTATGCTTTTATTGCAAGGAAAAGGGCCATCGTGCACTTTCATGCCCCAAAAAGTTGTCAAAAAACGGACAGCGCCGGTAGGCCAGGAGCCTACCACCCCAAGACCCACTTCACGAGAAGGCAACACGCCAAGTGAGGTGGAGACCCCCGTTGAAGACGACGTTCCAGCCCCAATGAGTTTGAGAGGTTACCTTGGAGGAGAGAAGGTCCACATCTTGGTGGATAGCGGAGCTCAAGGCAACTTCATTGCTGCAGATTTTGCCACCAAGCACGGTATTACTATGCGAACTCTTGACCACGACGAGGAGATTATGATGCCCGATGGATTCTCCTATACTACCCCTTCCAAGAAGACGTACCCCTTGGCACTCTCTATCAAGTCCTTCAAGGATAGAGTAGTGTTCTCCCCCATGCAATTGGGCAAGTACGACGTCATCCTAGGGACGCCTTGGTTGACCAAGCACAACCCCCAAGTTGATTGGAGGACCGGTACTATCAAGATCAAGAATGACATCACTTCAAGAATCTGTATTTTGCGCGCAATCCAGAATATCCAGACCCAAGACATCCAGAAGCCGGCACACGAGATACTATTGTCCGCCCTCCAACTCAAGAGACTTGTGAGGAAGGGACACGAGCTTCTTTTGGCCTTGATCACGCCAAAAGACATCAAGAAAGACATCGAGAGTCAAGAAGGCAGCCCCGTTCCCAAGGAGATACAAGAAGTCTTAGAGGACTACAAAGAAGTGTTCTCCCCGGAATTGCCCAAGGGCCTACCCCCCAAAAGATTCGTAGACCACAAGATAGAGTTGGAGCCCGGAAGCAAGCCCATCTCTCGGCCTACGTTCAAAATGTCATACACGGAGCTAGACGAAGTCAAGAAGCAAATCAAGGAGCTACTGGAGCATGGCTTCATTCGACCTAGCAAGTCGCCATTTGGAGCCCCGGTGCTATTTGTCAAGAAGAAAGATGGTACCTTGAGGATGTGTGTGGACTATCGCGCCCTCAACAAGATCACCATCAAGAATCGATACCCGCTGCCGCGCATGGATGAGCTCATGGACCGGCTGGTTGGAGCCAAGTACTTCACGAAGATTGACTTACGGAGCGGCTACCACCAGATTCGCATCGCAGAACCGGACATAGAGAAGACGGCATTCAGGACAAGATATGGACATTTTGAGTTCATGGTCCTGCCATTTGGACTCACCAACGCGCCAGCAACTTTCATGACTATGATGAACACCATATTTCAGCCCATGTTGGACAGATTTGTGGTGGTATTCATCGATGACATCCTTATCTACAGCAAGACCCTTGAAGAGCATGCGAGACACTTGAAAGAAGTCCTTGAAGTATTGAAGCAAAACAAGCTGTTTGCGAAGGAGTCAAAATGCGAGTTTGCCAAACAAGAAGTGGAGTTCCTAGGTCTCCACGTGACTGCTGATGGCATCAAGATAGACCCCAAGAAGACCACGGTGGTGGAGGAATGGCCAACCCCCACGACCAAGAAAGAACTCCAGTCATTCTTGGGATTTGCCAATTGGTACAGAAAATTCATCCAAGGCTTCTCGCACATAGCAGCCCCCCTGACAGATCTACTCAAGAAGGACAGGCTATATACATGGACCGAGAAAGAGGAAGAGGCATTTCAAGAGTTAAAGCGAAGATTGACCACATCCCCGGTGCTCACACTCCCAAGTCCAAACCCAGATTGGCCCTTCCACGTCATCACCGATGCATCTTCCTATGCAATAGGAGCAATCCTGCTTCAAGACCAAGGCAAGGGACTGCAGCCCATCGCCTACGAGTCAAGGAAGCTAAATCCAGCCGAGCAAAATTATACAACCACGGAGCGAGAGGCATTGGCGATTGTACATGCCTTGAAGGTTTGGCGCTGCTACGTTGAAGGACGCAAAGTACTGGTCACCACGGACCACGAGGCGTTAAAGCACCTCCAAACGCAGCCGTATCTCTCAAGGAGACAAGCAAGATGGAGCGGATACTTGCAACAATACAACATCACGATTCAGTACCAGCCCGGCAAGACAAACCCGGCTGACCCCCTCTCAAGACTGCAATTAAATGCAGTGATGGTATCCCTGAAGACAGATCTGGAAGCTCGATTTTCAGCCGCCTATGAAAGAGACCCTTACTACAAGAACGGAGAAGCAGCCTTGGACCCATGCAAGAAGCAAGAAGGCAATTATTGGGTGAGGCAAGATACGGGCCAGAGATGTGTTCCTAATGACTTAGACCTCCGGCTCTTGCTTCTACGAGAAGCACACGACAACCCTCTTGGAGGACACTTTGGAATCCTAAGGACCACGGGCGTTCTAGCTAGGACTTATTGTTGGCCAGGCATGTCTAAGCAAGTCAAGGAGTACTGCAGGAGCTGTGACACATGCCAAAGAATCAAGCCATCATCGCAAAAGGCGGGAGGACTCCTCCAACCACTACCAATCCCCGAAAGACAATGGACGGACATCTCAATGGACCTTATCGTGGACTTGCCCGTGACACCTCGAGGCCATAATGCAATACGCACGGTGGTGGACAGACTTACTAAGATGGCTCATTTTATTCCCACGACGACTAAGGCTACAGCACCACAACTTGCAAGACTCATCTTTGACAACATCTTCCGACTCCATGGACTACCATCAAGAATTGTGTCAGATAGAGATCCAAGATTCACAAGCCATTTCTGGAAAAATCTCTTCAAGAACTTGGGTACATCGCTGGATATGTCTACTGCCTACCACCCACAATCAGATGGGCAAACCGAGCGTATGAATCGTACCCTAAAGACCTCTCTAAAGGCCTACGTGTCTACCCTCGAGCAAGACTGGGACATGTACTTGACCCCCCTCGAGTTTGCCTACAACAACACTACGCAGGCCTCTACCCAAGAGTCCCCATTCTTCCTCAACTTTGGCTTCCACCCGACCACGCCACTGAGCTTCACGGCTGGCCATGATGAAGTACCTGCAGCCACAGATTTTATGGAGACATTAGAAGCAGCCCTTACAGCAGCGAAGAAAGCTCTACAACACGCGCAAGATGCTCAAGCAAGAGTGGCGAACAGATCCAGAAGAGAAATTACGTACAGAGTGGGTGACAACGTGTTACTATCATCCAAGAACATTTCCCTGAACAACAGGCCTGCCGGCAGCAAGTTCTCTCCCAAGTATTTGGGACCCTTCAAGATTATCCAGCAAGTCAACCCCGTTGCTTTCAAGCTAGAACTTCCCCAGACTATGCACATCGACCCCGTATTCCACGCTTCCCTCTTCAAGCCATATGTGCAACCCGACAACAAGTTCCCAGGACGTGTGACAACCCCACCAGCCCCAACAATAGTGGATGATCATTTGGAGTACGAAGTGGAAGACATAGTGGCTATGAGAAATTTCAGGAGACAGCAGCAATACTTGATCAAGTGGAAAGGATATCCAGATTCGGAGAATAGTTGGGTGGCGGCGCACTACCTTGACAAAGTTCAGAGAAAGTTGAAGCGCTTCCATGCCGCCAACCCCCAACTTGGACCAGCCCCAAGTCTCTCTACTAGAAGCCCGAAGACTTCAGGGAGGCAGCCTGCCACCATCAAGAAGCAGCAGAAGACCCCTTGGAGGCAGCCTGCAAGAACAAGAAAGAGGAAAAATTGACATTAGACACTCTTCTCTTCTCGCAGTTTCTGGACAGAAAACTAAAACTGCTACTGGTGATAGGTCTCTGCATAATAAATTTTGAAAACTTACCTGGCTGTAGTCCATGAGTAGCCGGTCATTTAGAGTCCAAGTTTGCTCAATTTGGAGCACTGGTGAGAGAGATATGATGCTCTAAGTAGAAGGGGGTCAGGCTGCTGGCATTGTTAGGGCAGAATATGCCTTCTGACATTGTGCCCTCCCCTGAACTTGGAATGCTCTGAAACTCAAGACTCTGGTAGAACATCTTACAGCGCCCAGTTTGAGACTTAGTTTGGAGCATTTGGAGAAGTATAGAAGGACTTATGATTTTCAGAAGTTTCTGCACAGATTTGGAGGAGTGCCTACTCTCTCAGCTCTCAACGACACTCCAGAAATGAGAATGCTCTCAAATTTGGTGACCCGGTAGAGTTCTCCGACGCGGTCTGTTTGGCACTCGAATTTTCAGATTTGGAGCAGTTTTGTGGCCGCTATGAATTTTTGAGTTCGTGGCAGATTCTGGGCCAACTTGTACAATTTTCTTTATCATTAAGGAGTAGGCTAGCCAATAAGGTCACACCACCTACGACCTTGCCTAGTCTACCTTACATGTGTAGCACCTGACTTGGCGCCTTTGACTAGTCCTCTTCACATGTGTGGCATCTGACTTGAAACTGTTGACTAGTTTGCTCCACATGTGTAAGACCTGACTTGACGCGCCGAGACGTCGCTTTTTCTATCGGGGGGGTGATGTAGTGATTTGAGTTATTATATATTAGTTTGCATATATTTTAATGTTTTCAAATATATTTGGAGTAGTATTGTGTGGAGTCAAGTGTGAATAGGTACTCTAGTAACTTGGTTCATGTCCTTTGAACCTTCCAAGGCATTTTCGAAGTTAGAGGAAAGACCTAGAAGAACTCCATGTGGCAAAAGTCAAATGTGCCATTTTTAGGTCAAAAGGACATGTGTACATTATTCTAGAAAGAGGTGGCAAGTTTTGGGATGTGTTGGGTGCCAACACATCAACATACACCTTCCTAGAAATTACTTATGTAGCAAGTATATAAACAAGAGCTAGAACATAGAAAGACATTCTAGAATCACTCTTGTACTTGCCAAAATCCAGAAATATATTAACTTTCAAGAAGCCATCGCTCTTTCAAGAAGCTACCACTTGTGTTCAAAGATCCTTGTCTTGAATAGATATAGTATTATATTTCACTAAGTATTTTATCTCTCTGTTTCACTACACCCACTCATCCAAGCTATGTCCCTGAAGCTCTATCTTTTGGGAAACCAAACCTAGATTTGGACCCTGTCCTCCTATTAGGTGGCCTCCTGAACCCCTCAGGCTCAGCCCAAGGTGGGCCCGACGCAGTAAGTGGACTGCCTCCTCTTGCACAGTTTGAAAACTTAATGGAAGCTGCTTGTTATTGGGCAATTTGCAAACTGACAAGAACAAGTACAGGATTCTCGAAAAGGTACTGCATGATATGGGATAAGGGCACATGGCCCCGATGTGAGGGTGATGTTGGCATCCCTTTTGCTGCTTTTCTAGCAGCCCTCCTGCTTACCCTATGTGCTTGAGTATCAGCCCCTGGGGGTGGAGTCTGCCTGTTGAAGCTCCCCAGCCAAGTGACGTCCCCTTCTGCAGCTGCCTGCTGGCTGGTCTCCTCTAGCTGTTTCAAGGCCCTTTCTGCTAAAGACAACCTAGTTTCCTGCAGGGTAGGAGATTCTGCAGGGGTCTGGGCCCGTGCAGAACTAGACCCTGTTCAAGTGTCTTGCTCCTCTTCATCCTCCAGCTCCTCGGAGACTACTGGTGCTGACTTTGCCATCCTGTCCAGCTGGGCCTTAAGTAGAGAATAGGCCACTGACTTCTCCCTCTTAGCTTTGGGTGGGGGTTGCTGGACTCTGACTGTGCTCAGGTCCTTCTCCCCTTGCTTGCGTGCCCATGTGACATAAGCATGCTGTAATGAATTATTATTTTGGTAGATATAATATTCATTCAAATTTCACAGTTAATTAAGTTCAGCCTGAACTTAAATTGATGTCCAGTCTGCTGGACTTTTAATACTAATTAATTTAATGACTTTACCGAAAGCAGCCGGTTGAAATCAACTTAGCTCACCTTGTTGACACGTTCTTTGACAGCTAGCTGACTTTCGTACTCGGTAGGAGCAAAATGCCCAGTCATGCAATTAAGGGTGATATGCTAGATGAATGGCCAGTTGACATCCTTAGGATAGATGGTGATTTGGGATGATGGGAGATGGCTGTGGATTTGGTTAGCCAAGGTCCTATCGACAAGGTTATCTCCCAGGTCGGCGGTGACATCGCACTTGCCGTTGAACAGTAAACTCATTCCATGTACATATGCTAGGATTGCTCTCGCATTCGGCATTTGGAAACGAGGCCAATTCTCTTGTACAACTTACTAAGAGATATCTGAATCCAAGGGATAAGCCATTGATGCAAACTTTCTTCAACCCTTTGCTTATGTATGAGTTTACTGATTGCATGATTGATGCTCGTTTACTTGCATTTGACTTGTGAGAATTCTCCCTGCTAGTGTATTGTCTTTCGCTGTTAAATCGGTTAACGGAAAATACCATAAAGATTGCTTGCTAATATATAGATCTTTTATTACTTGTTAATCGCCTGTTGGTAAGTCGATTCATGAAATGAATCGACTTACCAAATAGGCGATTAACAATTAATAAAGATCTTTATATCAGCAAGTAATCTTTATGGTATTTCCGTTAACTAGTTAAACGGCAAAGGACAATACACTAGCAGGGAATAATACTCGTAAGTCAAATGCGAGTAAACTAGCATCAATGATGCAAATCAGTAAACTCATACATAAGCAAGGTTAGAAGACAGTGCGTATCAATGGCTTCTCGCCTTGGATTCAGAGTTCTCTCAGTAAGCTGTACAAGAGAGTTGGCCTCGTTTCCGAATGCCGAACTCGAGAGCAATGCCTAGCATATGTACATGGAATGAGTTTACTGTTCAACGGTCAGTGCGATGGCACCGCCTACCCGGGAGTTAACCACGTTGGTAGGACCTCGGTTAACCAAATCCACCGCCATCTCCCATCATCCCGAATAGCCATCCATCATGGGGATGTCATCTGGCCATTCATCTAGCAGGTGGTACTTAGATGCATATCAAGGCAGTTCGCTGCTACCGAGCACGGAAGTCAGCTGGCTGTCAAAGAATGTGTCAGCAAGCTGACTTTAGTTGACTTCAGCCTGCTGCTTTTGGCCGAGTCATTAAACTGATAATTATGTAAAGTCTAGTAGACTGATTATTAAATAAAGTTCAGCAGATTGAACTTAATTAACTATTATATTTAAATGAATATTATATCCACTAATATACTGATTCATTACAATCCCTCCAACTTAACTTGTTGTCGCCTCGACAACATTAAATTGCAAAAGCGTTAAATAAAGAAAATGAACCTGACCAGCCTCCCTTACTGACTGCCTCTTCAGCGTGTCACCTTAAGGGGTTGTTCCTGGGGCTTCAGGGGACGGAGATCTGGACCTAGATCTGGACAGCCCTCTAGGTCTGTCAGCTGGCCTTCTAAAGAACCCGGTTTGCTCTAAAGTTGGACCTCGAGGAGAACGAAGGATGGTAGCCTGCTCTTCAACCACTTGGGTGTTGATGCCCACATAGACAGGCATTCCAGTAGGATGCTGAAACACATTGGCTAGAGGTACATGCCCCTGAGCGGAGGGGGAGGCCGGCATACCTCTGGCCCACCCGCATGTCCCTCTTCTGGCACCCCTGTCCTCTGGGGATTTCTGCCTGTGTCTACTGCCTAATACAGTCAGATCAGCTTCTTCCCCTGTTTGGGCAGGTGGGCTGTGGGAGCGAGCGCGGGGTCCAGTAGTCGCCATAACGGGGATCACATTCCAAACACCTGATCGTGGTTCTTTGAGAAGCGCCCCTACCTGTCCCTGGGTATCCTGAGTACCTGCTGCTGATGCTTCTCCTCTGCCCTGTTCTTCTTCCTCAGCCTCCTCATCCTCCTCCTCGGAGAGAGTAGGGGTCTCGTCCACTAAGTCGTCCTGCTCCCTAGTAGACATGGAGTAGTCTACCGACCTCCCTTTCTTAGGGCGCGCAGGAGGTTGCTTGGCCTTCAGCCTGCTGATATCTATCCGGCCTGCATTCTTTGCCCATTTGACAAAGGCATGCTTTCCCTTAGAGAAGTACTCTCTTCCCCTCCTCCTATGTTCCTTGGTCTCTGCATTCATATTGCTCAGGCATCCATTCAGCCTGGGGTCCCAAGGGGCAATGTGAGGTGGTAGGATGAGATAGCCGTCTAGGCCATAGTGGAAGTCATCCGGTTGGGCTCGGTCACACTCCTGCTTCTTATTTGTGACGGTCATCCACCTCCAGTCTGTTGGCTGCTGGTAGTACTGGGGTCCGTGCTCAGCCTTCCTCAGTTTACACGGGAACCAGTGGGGAGAGAACATCTGCTGTCCTGCTTCCCTGGCCAAGTACTCCCAGCTCCTTCTCTCAACTTCATTGTAAGCTGGCAGGAGTGTGAGGTAGAATACCGTATCCTTAAAGCTATCGGGCCGCATGCTCACCATCCGGATGAGTCTCTGATCTCCCACTATTCCCGGTATGGGGACCGGCTTGTCCTCTGAATCATCTGCGAGATACCGGGCCTGCTCTGCTGTATAGCCCACCATCTTAGCATAATCTTCGTAAAGGACCACGCCGGTGTGTGTCTCGATGTACCTGTCCAGTGCTGTAGCTCCTTCCTTCTGTAGCAGTGTTGTCTGTTCCAGCCTGTTGATCTCCTGGGCTGCCAGCAATGCTTCCTTCAGGTTATCGAAGTTTTGGCCACCCACCACAGTATACCTGTAAGTGGCCAAGCTCTTCTGTCTGTCCGCTTCAATCTTTTTTCTTTTCTCCTCTTCTGCCGCTGCCGCTTCTTCTTGCTGTTTCTTCTGTCTCTCCTCCTCAGCCTTCCTGAGGTTTTCCGCTTCCTGATCCTTCTTCCTCTGTGCCTCTTCTGCCGCCTCTTGTTGTTTGCGGACCCTTTCTTGTTCTCTCCTGGTGAGGGACGTCGCCGCCAGCTCCTTCTGGTATTGCTCCATTGTCCTCCTGGCTTCTTCTGCCTTGCGCTTTCTGTCCTCCTTTTGTGTGGTGGGCGCCATCCTGCACATGTAACCAGGGCACAAGTTAGTAGGATATGGACCTTTGTCATAGGGATTGCAGGAAGTATGTTAGTATTTAGTATAGTGGCTTCGCTGCTGTTTACCTTACAGGATGATTGCTAAAAGTTGACGTAGTTGCGATGCGCTACACATAAACGTATGAGTGTGTTTTTATCGCTCTCGCTCACTAACTGTCATATATTTTCCCCTCCAACTTAAATGGAGACAGGACCGCCTGTCACCTTCCCGTGTCAACTGAAATGACAGTTATGGAGGGACTCCAGCGGCCCGAAGGTGGAACCGTGTCAACGCCCCTTTGGCATTGGTCAAGTGGTCCTTAAACTCCCAAGTGTCCCCAGAGGCATCGTAACCCTTCCATCGAATGAGGTATTTCATGACATATTTAGACGATCGACGGACCGAGCGAGCGTCTAAAATCTCATCGACCTCATATTCCTCAGGGTCGCCGTCCCGGACAGCGGGGACCGGTCCCGGTTGGACAGGGAACCGACCTGTGAACAGTGTATCACCTTTGATGTACGGTTCCAGGAAGGAGACATTAAAGACCGGGTGCCCCTTGTATTCAGCTGACATGTTCAGTTTGTAAGCATTCTGACCGACACGACGGACCACCGAATATGGACCGACCCAGACAGGGCCAAGCTTTTTCTTGACCACACCAGGGAGGTACAGGTGCTGAGAATGCAGTTTGACTAAATCCCCCTTGGAAAATGTCAGTTCCCGACGGTGTTGATTAGCGTATTTTTGTTGGTTTTCTTGGGCCGTGTGCAAGTTTCGTTGGACTTCTGACAGGGTGTCAGCAAACTCCTGAGTTAACTGGAGGGAGACCGGGTTGTCAATCCCTTCAGGGTGAGTTAAAGATTCCCCTAGCACATCTAGAGGAGACTTAGGGACTCTACCCAGGCTGAGTTCAAAAGGAGTTTTGCCCGTTGACGCGTGCACCGCACTGTTGACCGCAAACTGAATTTGAGGCAACAGGTCATCCCAATTATCTTGTTTTTGGTTAATATATGCTCTCGGCACCTCCTGCAGAACTCGGTTAGTTCTCTCAGTCTGCCCATCAGTCTGAGGGTGGTTTGTTGTGCTGAGCAGCTGTTTGACTCCCATTAACCCCATTAAAGCTCTCCAGAACTTAGAGGTGAATTTTGAGTCTCTGTCTGAGATGATATTAGAAGGGAGCCCATGTAGGCATACTAAATGGTTGTAAAACTGTCTGGCTGTTTCGAGTGCAGTCACTTTGACAGTTGTGGGGATAAAAATGACCATTTTTGTCAGTTTATCCACGACTACCAGTATTGAATCATGCCCGTTGGCAGTTCTTGGTAGTGAGACCACCCAGTCCATGGATATAGTTTCCCAGCGTCCCGCTGGGATGGGTAGCGGTTGCAAGAGACCTCCGGGTGGTGTGTGCCGAGACTTATTTCTCTGACACTGGTCACAGGACTTGACATATTTCAAGACCTCCCGGGGTAACCCCTCCCAATGATAATGTTTTGCCAGTTTGCCAACAGTTTTGGCCTGCCCCAAATGTCCACCCAGGAGACTGTCATGAGCTTGACTCAGTAAGAGAGACCTTATTTCCAAATTATTAGGAATGACCAGCTTCAGCCTGCCTGAAGTGGTTTCAGACACCCAGACCCCCCGCTTGAGCTTATACCCGAGTGCGGTAGCACGACACATACCAGTAGTGGGGCTGGGCTCAAATGTTGGGTCAGAAAGGTAGGCTTTCCTAAGTTGTTCAAGGAAGGACTTTTTCACCTTTAGTGAAGTGAGTGCACACAGGACTTTATCTACAGTATGCTGACTAAAGTTCCTTTCTTGCAAGTCAGGTCTTCTAGAGAGTGCATCAGCAGGATTCAACTTCCCTGGTTTGTAGTCGATTTGGACTTGGAACTGCTCCAGCATCTGGCTCCAGCGGTTCTCCCTCCTCGACAGCTTGGACTTCGTCTGAAAGTGGGTCAGAGCTAGATGATATGTAATCACCTTAAAAGCTTTACCATGTAAGTATGCTCTCCAGTGTTTGAGTACATGGATGATAGCTAGTAGCTCTTTATCATGCACTAAGTAATTAATCTCCGCTGGATTAAATTTCATAGACTCATACAGCACAGGATGCCACTCCTGCCGTAGCTTACCATCCTTTGTGGTTTTGTCAGCAGGCTGCAACAAAATAGCACCCATGGCAAAATCAGAGGCATCAGTAACCACCTGCACCGGTTTGCTGGGGTCATACACGGCTAGCACTGGGGCAGAACAAAGGGCATCTTTAAGGGTCTGGAAGGCAGCCTGCTGCTCTTCCCCCCACACATACCCGATGTCTTTCTTAGTAAGGTCAGTCAGTTTACTGGCCTTTGTGGAATAATTCTCAATAAATCTCCTATAGTAGTTAGCCAACCCGAGGAAGGATCTAACTTCAGAGACAGACTGTGGTACTGGCCAGTCCCTTATGGTCTGGACTTTCTTAGGATCCACACTGATGCCCTCTTTACTGACAACGTGGCCTAAGAATTCAATACTTTCCTTAAAGAAATCACACTTGCTCATCTTAGCATACAAGTGATTTTTCCGCAGAGTGTCCAGCACTTTCTTTAAGTGTTCAGTGTGCTGAGCTTCATCTTTAGAGAAAATTAAAATATCATCCAGGAAAACTTGCACAAACTTATCCAAATAAGGTCTGAAAATGTCATTCATAGCACCCATAAAGGTAGCAGGAGCATTAGTCAGTCCAAATGGCATGACGTTGAACTCGTAGTGTCCATAACGTGTGCGGAAAGCAGTCTTGTGTTCATCCCCCTCAGCAATTCTGATTTGAGGATAACCACTCTTGAGATCTATCTTACTGAATACCTTAGCGCCAGACAGGGTATCAAGCAAGTCCTTGATCCTGGGTAAAGCATACCNAAGTCCTCGATCCTGGGTAAAGCATACCTGTTCTTTACTGTAATTCTGTTCAGGGCTCTGTAATCCACACACATCCGCATACTGCCATCCTTTTTCTTAACAAATAGGATAGGTGCGCCGTACGGTGATTTACTGGGAGAAATGTAACCATTTTCCTCCAGCTCTGCAATCTGTGTTTTCAACTCCTCGCTCTCCAAATAAGACAAGCCATAAGTGCGTTGCCAGGGTGGCTGTCTACCAGGTAATAGATCAATCCTATGATCTACTTCCCTTTTAGGGGGTAGTCCTGGAGGCATGTTAAACACATCAGTGTACTGAGCAACAATTTTTGCAGCAGTAGGGTGTTCCGGAGGGGTTACCTTTTTCTCAACCACATCTTCAGGTTGAGGAGGTACCTCTCTTAGCAGCAGACAGAACATTCTGTCTTCCTTCTGGTTCCAGCTTTTGACGAACTCCATTGCATTCAGCAACTTGCATCCTTCTGGAAGCCTCTTCTTTTCCTTCATTTGCCATCCACACAGGACAAGAGGAAGAGCACTGGTGGGTGCCAAGTCAGTCTGCCCATCACTGGCTCCTCTCACTTTAACTGTACCTCTGCTCCAACACACTTCAGCTTGATGTCTATTAAGCCAGGACCTGCCTAGCACGAGATCATAAAAGCCAGTGTTGAGTACCTCAAATGTAAGCGTTTCAGTTAGAACTGCAATGCCAGAACCTAACTGGACCTCAATAGGCTTGGTTATAACTCCTCCCGGGATACTTGAGGCATCTCCAAGGAATATTTTTCTATTCCCTTGGGTGACAGTAGGCAGCCTTAGCCGCTTAACTAAGTCCTTGTGGATAAAAGTATGTGACGCCCCTCCGTCAACAAATGCCCTCACCTTCCTACCTGCAATCATGCAATGCAGTAGGATAGGGGGGACTGTCTTTTCCTGACTTTCGCATTGTTCTCCTGACGTAGCAAAGAAATGTTGGACATCAGGTGGAACAAGAGCATCCAGAGTGTGCACTCTCTGGACGTCTATATTACTGATGGTCTCCTTTATCTGTTTGTCAGGCATGCATAGTGAATCCAGTTCAGCAGGACCCATAATACCTGCTACGAGGGCAGCTAGTGACGACTCACTATCTCTAGCATCCTCACAGTCAGTAGACTGGATTACTGACTGTTGCTGTCTTTTAAAGGCTGGTCTTTTCTCTCGACCTTAGGCAGGTGCTTGACCGGACACTGTTCTCTGTAGTGGCCTTTCTGCTGACAATGGTAGCAAGTAGATTTTGCTGAGGCTGGTCTCGGCTTAGTCCTACCACCACCCCTTCCATAGCCACCTCGAGAGGGACCACCTCTACCTCTAGACTGAATAGCATTGTACTCATACTCATATTCATCACCCTGATTATCCTCAGCCTGGTCTCCTTCAACTGCATTGTAGGAACCGTGGGGCTTTTTGACAATCTTAGACACCAAAGCGTTACTCTGGCGCTTGTGATTGAACTGCTGCTGATCCCAGGCGTCAGCATCCTGGATCAAGTCAGCCAGTTTCTCATACTTTTTCTCAGCAAAATGACCAGAGACCTCGGATTTCAAGCCATACCTGAAGTATGCTATCCTATACCGTTCTGGCAAATCAGGCTGCTTCATCATGTTCTCTTGGAACTTTTGAGCAAACTCAGCAACTGAAGTGGTCTGCTTCAGTGTCAGGGAGATCATCGCATAGATAGCTTTCTCCTGCTGGTTGATGACATCAAACTTCTCATGCAACTTCTCGACAAACTCTACCCACGTAGGGTCACCGAGTTGCCGAGCCTTACGCTCTTCCTTCCAGTAAAGCCACCAGTCTGCGGCACTGCCTTTCAGTAGCGCACCGGTGTGCCTGACCTTCTCGTAATCTTGCAGTTCTGGGTAGTTCTCCAGCCACTGCTCAACATCCGCGAGAAACTTGATCAGGTAATATTTTCTGTTTCCCTCAGGATCATAGTCCTGGGGAGGTTTCGGCTTGGGCTTACTAGGCCCTCGGCCACCACCACTAGTGGTGTGAGACCCCAGTTGGTCTCTGTCCCGGAGTAGGGACATTATGATTCTTTTGTCCTCCTGCTGGGACTGATACATGGTCGCCATTTGCGACTGCATCTGAACGAACAATGCTCCCAAGTCTACATTTTGGGGTGGTAGATTAGCAAATGCAGCAGCAGCATTGGCATCTACTCGCTGAGTAGTGTCCTCAACAATCCCTCTTGCTCCTGCAGCAGCAATTCCTGCCGCATTCAGCCGGTCACGTATTTGACCTAGGGGTACATTGAGTTGTACGGCAGGAGGTGGGTTCAGAACATTGGCCCTTGATGCCATAAGTTCTTCAACAGTGCGCTCGTCAGCTGGCTGTCCTTCCCTCCTTTGTATATCTTCAGCGGCCTTTGCTACTTGTTCAGCTTCTAGTCTGGCTATCTCCTCCTCAGCTTGCTGAGCTGCGACTGAGGCAATAGCAGCTGCCTCATCTGCAGCCTCCCTAGCTGCAGTATCCGCTACTGCTTCCGAATAGGTACGGTTTCCCGCTACATGGCTTTCCGCCTGGTTTTCGACATTCTCGTTATCCTGGTTCTCCATGTCTCGGGAGTTGCTAGTTTGAGACCTTGTCCTTACCATACAAAGAAGACTGTGATAACTGCTCCGATACCACTGAAATGAATCGACTTACCAAATAGGCGATTAACAATTAATAAAGATCTTTATATCAGCAAGTAATCTTTATGGTATTTCCGTTAACTAGTTAAACGGCAAAGGACAATACACTAGCAGGGAATAATACTCGTAAGTCAAATGCGAGTAAACTAGCATCAATGATGCAAATCAGTAAACTCATACATAAGCAAGGTTAGAAGACAGTGCGTATCAATGGCTTCTCGCCTTGGATTCAGAGTTCTCTCAGTAAGCTGTACAAGAGAGTTGGCCTCGTTTCCGAATGCCGAACTCGAGAGCAATGCCTAGCATATGTACATGGAATGAGTTTACTGTTCAACGGTCAGTGCGATGGCACCGCCTACCCGGGAGTTAACCACGTTGGTAGGACCTCGGTTAACCAAATCCACCGCCATCTCCCATCATCCCGAATAGCCATCCATCATGGGGATGTCATCTGGCCATTCATCTAGCAGGTGGTACTTAGATGCATATCAAGGCAGTTCGCTGCTACCGAGCACGGAAGTCAGCTGGCTGTCAAAGAATGTGTCAGCAAGCTGACTTAAGTTGACTTCAGCCTGCTGCTTTTGGCCGAGTCATTAAATTGATAATTATGTAAAGTCCAGCAGACTGATTATTAACTAAAGTTCAGCAGACTGACTACTAACTAAAGTTCAGCAGGCTGAACTAAATTAACTATTATATTTAAATGAATATTATATCTACTAATATACTGATTCATTACAATTCATTTCACATGCTTACTTTTAGAAAAAGAGTGCCGGGCTCTGGTCCTCTCATCCTTCATCTCTCTACTCATGCACCTCCTTAGCCCATCTAGTCTAGGGTCCTAGGGTGCAATGTGAGGAGGTCGGGAGATTGTGCCGTCTAGCGTGGGGTTGAAGTTGTCCTCTATAGCCCTGTCATTGTCCTGATCATCAATTTTCATGGTCATCCAGCGCCAATTCGTAGGCTGCTTAAAGCAAACAGGGTCCGTCCTCTTCAGTGTGCAGGGGTACTTGTGGACTGAGAACATCTGCTGATTGGTCGCCTTGGCCAAGAATTCCCAGCTCCTCCTCTCCACCACATTATACATAAGCTTGAACCTGTAGTAGGACGTTACCTCTCTGAAGCTATCTGGTAGCATCCGAATCATCCTGATGACTCTGTGAGATCCTACTATCCCCGTTAATGGTACTGGTGGGTCTTCAGGCTGTATGGCAAGGGCCTTGGCTTCCTTGGCATTAGATCCTACCATCCTGACATAGTCATCGTGCAAGAGAAGTCCAATGTGGATCTCAATGTACTTGTCCACAACTCCTTCTCCTTCTCTTTGCAGGGTTGTCCTTTGGTCTGCTGCTCTGCTCTCTTGGGTGCATATTGCAGTGCATCCTGCAAAAGATCCAATCTCTTGCCCATGACTGTATAGCAGTAGCTCTCCAGTTACTTTTGCTGTTCCTCCTCTGCCTTCCATTGCCTGTCCTCCTCAGCTTTTTTTTCCTCCTCAATGTCAAGGATGTAAGGATCATACGTTGAAGCTCTGAAAATGTCATTCTCTTGAATCATCATAACTGTGAAGTCCATACTCGATCTATTTCTTATTGGCTGTTGCGAACAAGCACGCCATTTAGTAAGAGAAATTACTGCAACTCTACTTTCTCGCTTTAACTAACAATGAATGGCTTGAGCACAGTTCAAGCGTGTCATATTTTGATGAATTATATTTGAGAAAAATATAGAAGAAAAAAGGTAGTGCTTCATCTATATGTGTTCCGGTACTTCTTGTACACGTTATTTGAGGTCAAGAGAGAAAAGACATACTATTTGCAATAAATAAGCTTGTTGCCCGTTGTTGGCATGCAAACATTGGTAGTCCTGGATTCCTCTAGTTCACGACCAATAAACAGTACTTTGTAAGAGTCTTTGTGCGTGCTACTGAAATGAATCGACTTACCAAATAAGCGATTGACAATTAATGAAGATCTTTATATCAGCAAGTAATCTTTATGGTATTTTTTGTTAATTGTTTAAACAGCAAAAGACAACGCACTAGCATTGGACAATACTTGCAAGTCAAATGGAAGTAAACTAGCATCAATAATGCAATCAGTAAACTTGTACATAAGCAAGGCTAGAAGACAGTGCATATTAATGGCTTCTCGCCTTGGATTCAGATCTCCGTCAGCTGTACAAGAGAGTTGGCCTCGTTTTCGAATGCCGAACTCGAGAGCAATACCTAGCATATGTACAATGAATGGGTTTACTCTTCAACGGCCAGTGCGATGGCACCGCCTACCCGGGAGTTAACCACGTTGGTAGGACCTCGGTTAACCGAATCCACCGGCATCTTCCATCATCCCGAATCGCCATCCATCCCTAGGATGTCATCTGGCCATTCATCTAGCACACCACACTTGAATGCATATCTAGACAATTCACTGCTACCAAGTACGGAAGTCAGTTGGCTGTCAAAGAATGTGTCAGCAAGCTGACCTAAGTTGACTTCAGCCTGCTGCTCCCGGCTGAGTCATTTAGACTGATTATTTTTTAAAATCCAGCAGACTCAATATTAACTAGAGTTCAGCACCCTGAACTTATTTAACTATTATATTTAAATGAATATTATATCTACCAATATACTGATTCATTACAGCTACCGTGTCTCAAAAACTTCAGCTCTTTTTGGGAAAAAGGGCTCGTAAATCAACCTTTTGCCAATGAAATATGTTGTTGCTCAATTCAGAATGCTCTTGTGATATCTTGCGTCGAAACCAATACACGTACACATGCTAGGAAAGACGTTGATAATGAAGAAATTATCAGGTGATGCCCTACTTAGCAACCAAATGGATCTATAAATGATGAACTTAAGGAACAAAGATGACATTAGTGCTAAAATATCCTTCTTCTTGCCACCACACTCATGCGCCCTTTTGGTTGTCCGCCTCAATACCGAGACCCTGCCACCTGGCAAATTGAATAGCCCTCGTGCCTCTCGAGTGCCACGTTGTAGACCTTACCAGTGCATGACGCCCTTCAGCTGTCGATCGCTCAGGTGCTCTATAAATTTCTTCACATTTTCAACCATTCCACGCTCGCCCTCGATCAGCACAAACATGCATCTCAAGCAACAAGGCATTCAACAAGAGCAGACGTGACCACATAAATTGCCCTTCCCTTTTTTCCCACCATTCTTGGGCCAGCCAGTGCGATGCATGAAACCTTAGCAACCCAGGGGGCCTGGGGCTTCTCCTTTGAGAGAGACTAAAGCAATGCAGCACAGCACTCTGGGAGCAGCTCTTCTCTCCCCCAATGACTGTCCCTCAAATGTGTTCCCGCAGCATTCAGCCGACTTCAATGATGTGGGCATGGCTGATTCAAACGGCTATACCCACACTCATACGCACGCACACACTCACACACACACACACACACACACACACAGAGGGGAGGCGGGAGATCTCTACCCATTCACTAATGCAAATATAAAAGTCCCTTTCCTATTGCCTGCTCTCTCTTACGCTGCCCTGGCCCGATTGTGAGCTCCCCAACCCTCAATATTCCAAGCCTGCCTGGACCCAAGCCCCTTCTTTCTCACCATCCTCAGCTTAAAGCCACCCAGTTGCCAGCAAAACAAGCATGCACCCACACCTGATGCAGCCCTTGAGGGGTATTCCTGGGAAGGGAGATGTGTAGGGGCAGGATTTCAGAGCTCTATCTTCCTCAAGGCATCTGAAGATGTTCTACTGGAGGTCCTCACATCAACATCCTCAAAGTCCCTGCAGCAGCAGCGCAGCAGCAGCAGCCGCCTCATGCGCAGGTACCAAATGCATGCATGCATGAGTGAGAGACTAGGGAGTGAAGCATATCAGTGATGGCATAAGTGGAGCAAAGGGGCATCCGAGAGACGACGCACACGCTGCCTATTCAAGAGAGCTCCTGCCTGGGCATAAAACGGGCCTGGCATTCTACTCTTTCATTAAGGACCCTGTAACAGCTGCCCCACCCAAAGACCTCAACCCCACAATCCCTCATTCCTGTTGTCCTAAAGTCATCATTCATCCCTTATCTATTTAGGCTCCATGCCCTGTGGGCCTGTGTGGCGATGACACTAGGCCAGGTTCTAGTCCAGCCCGATTGTCTTGACAATACCAGCCAAAGAACGCTTGAGACCCTCGAGGTAAGACTTTGCAATGCCAGAGCTGCATGGGAAGAGGATGAGGAGCAGAGAGTGACATACTGGCAGGCACTTGCTCCTTGCAGCGGGCCACATTTTCAGGACATGAAACAACCCCCTCAAACATGAGAGAACTTCCTTTCTTGTGATATTTAAGTTAGGGTGTAAAGAATAGTCAAAACACTTTTGTCACAATTGGCCTTCTTATCACGTAGCTCCATGAAGCAGGCTACGTGAGAAAGCTAGGAGATTTCTAGGAATGGGACCAAAAGGGCCTGGATACAAAGGTCCACTTGTGAAAGCAAGTCCTGATGACGCAGTCCAATGAAGAAGAATAAGATGAGGAAGGTCGTCATGGTCCTTATGTCCAAATGCTCGCTAGAGGGCTTCATAGCTGAGGAGAGAATTAATTTTTGAAAAATGCATTCTACAAGCACGTACATGTATGCCTATATCTGCTGGTGCTGCATAACGAGGTCAGCCCCATATAGGCCTCCTAAACAATAAGGTCACACATCTATAGCTTTCCCTGAATGTATCTTGCTCTAGTATTGGCAATAGCAAGACCGCAAACCTTCTAACCTGGGCGACACCACAGATCAACTGAGTACAAGAGAGACACTGCGCATCATGCGCATTCATTCTAATGATCAAGGAATAGCCGCCACTAGCTGTATGCATTGCACGAGGTGTTTTCCTACTCCCAAATTGTTTAGGATTCACTTATCATCAAGGAGAACAGGCAAATTAATATAATAACCCCTGTGCATCATCAGATGACTCGATCTTCACGCCAATATGACGCTTCTGTGTCATATGATTTGAATTTCAGACACGTTCCTTTTCATTTTTGACGTGAAGGGTCTCCAGTGTAGAAACTGCTGTATATTTGACGCTCGTGGGGGACGGTTTGGATGATTTTTAAGCATAACCGTTCTATATAGCACAAAATTGATCTCCTTTAAACCTGTCCTACCGTCCCTCTTGGACACCACTTTTCAGACCTTAATTTCATTGAACTAAGATTCAGCTTCCTCTCATCGTATACACTAGTTTACTAACTCATTGCTGAACAACTATTTCTTTTTTGAGGCCGACTTCAGAATGACCCACCGTAAAAGAGTTATCTGGTCAACAAGGAAAGTCCTGATACCAAGTCGTGTTCTACCATTCTCATATGTCCAAATTACGTGCAGAGGTGGTGCCTTGTCCGATGGATGATAAAGGATTTTTAACTTTCAGACGGGTGAGCATCCTTGTGAAAATAAAACTTCTAATCCCGAAATTGATCAGGCATCTAAAGTCGACAAATGAAATACTTGCCTGTTGTTGTATGCTTGGTGTAGTGATTTGAGTTATTATATATTGGTTTGCATATATTTTAATGTTTTCAAATATATTTGGAGTAGTATTGTGTGGATTCAAGTGTGAATAGGTACTCTAGTGACTTGGTTCATGTCCTTTGAACCTTCTAAGGCATTTTCGAAGTTAGAGGAATGACCTAGAAGAACTCCACGTGGCAAAAGTCAAATGCGCCATTATTAGGTCAATAGGACATGTGTACATTATTCTAAAAAGAGGTGGCAAGTTTTGGGATGTGTTGGGTGCCAACACATCAACATACACCTTCCTAGAAATTACTTATTTAGCAAGTATATAAACAAGAGCTAGAACATAGAAAGACATTCCCGAATCACTCTTGTACTTGCCAAAATCCAGAAATATATTAACTTTCAAGAAGCCATCTCTCTTTCAAGAAGCTACCACTTGTGTTCAAAGATCCTTGTCTTGAATAGATAAAGTATTCTGTTTTACTAAGTACTTTATCTATCTGTTTCACTACAGTGGTATCGGAGCTAGGCACTTTGGTAGCACAAGAAGATGGCCGATCCTCAAGACCAACAGCAAGCTTTCGAAGGAAGCCCTTCCTCTCCAAGACACCCTCCTCCAACGCCGATGGGAGAGCCCACTCAAGAAAATCTGCAACAACAAGAAGCTCCACAAGGAGGAGTACACCCTCCTCCAACGCCAATGGGAGAGCCTACTCAAGGAAATTTGCAACAACAAGAAGCACCACAAGGAGGAGCACCGTCAAATCCCGTGGCAGCCGCTATAGCAAAGTTGACCCCACCACAAGGAGTTCCCGCAAATGAGTGGGCAGCCTTCCTAATGACCGTCCACAACCAAGTGGGCTTGGCCACCTATGAAGCAACCGTGCAAGCGTCAAGAGAAGCTATGGCTGCCATGGTTGCCCCTATTGCGAGCAATGCTCAAAATCCAGCCCCGGCTCAAGCGCCTCCACAAGAGCCAACGAGAGCAAGGAAACTCATCAAGCCCGGCAAACCCGACACTTTCAACCCCGGGAAAGGTGCCAACCTGAATTTATGGCTCTACCAAGTGGAGACGTACCTCGCATTCCTTGAAGTACCCGAGGAGGACTACGTTCCCTTTGCCGTTACCTTACTTAGAGGAGCAGCAACATCATGGTGGCGTAACTATCAAGCGGCTATATATCAAGCTATGGCGCACCCCATGCTCGGCCAAGAGCCCCCACCATCATATGCAAGATGGGCAGATTTTTGTGAGGCCCTCAAGAAGCAATTCGTGCCCGTCAATGCGGAGAAGATTGCTCGAAGAAAGCTCCACTATCTCAAGCAAACGACGTCCGTTCAAGAGTATACATCCAGATTTTACGCCCTCACTCTTGAGATCCCCAACATGTCTCTTGAGGAGAAGATTGACCGCTACATCTCTGGCCTCAAACCCAAGATGGCAAAGGAAGTGGAATTACGGACTTCTCAAAGATCATTGAAGTGGCCCAAAAGGTGGATACCTTGGATTTCAAGCACTCCGTGCCTTCATCTTCACGGACACCAGCGACACGGGTGTACGCAGCCCCTTCCACATCCGAATCTGGACCCACACCCATGGAAATTGGAGTTATTAAAAGGGACCCCGCGGCTGCCCGGAAGAGTGGAAGACCCTCCAATGACACTTATGATGCAAGAAACCAGCAAGGAGTGAAAGCAAGACTCTCCCCGGCTGAAAAAGAAGCTCTCATGACGGCTGGACTATGCTTCTATTGCAAGGAAAAGGGCCATCGTGCACTTTCATGCCCCAAAAAGTTGTCAAAAAACGGACAGCGCCGGTAGGCCAGGAGCCTACCACCCCAAGACCCACTTCACGAGAAGGCAACACGCCAAGTGAGGTGGAGACCCCCGTTGAAGACGACGTTCCAGCCCCAATGAGTTTGAGAGGTTACCTTGGAGGAGAGAAGGTCCACATCTTGGTGGATAGCGGAGCTCAAGGCAACTTCATTGCTGCAGATTTTGCCACCAAGCACGGTATTACTATGCGAACTCTTGACCACGACGAGGAGATTATGATGCCCGATGGATTCTCCTATACTACCCCTTCCAAGAAGACGTACCCCTTGGCACTCTCTATCAAGTCCTTCAAGGATAGAGTAGTGTTCTCCCCCATGCAATTGGGCAAGTACGACGTCATCCTAGGGACGCCTTGGTTGACCAAGCACAACCCCCAAGTTGATTGGAGGACCGGTACTATCAAGATCAAGAATGACATCACTTCAAGAATCTGTATTTTGCGCGCAATCCACAATATCCAGACCCGAGACATCGAGAAGCCGGCACACGAGATACTATTGTCCGCCCTCCAACTCAAGAGACTTGTGAGGAAGGGACACGAGCTTCACGCGCCAAGTACTTCACGAGCCAAGAACTTCACAAGCCAAGTACTTCACGAAGATTGACTTACGGAGCGGCTACCACCAGATTCGCATCGCAGAACCGGACGTAGAGAAGACGGCATTCAGGACAAGATATGGACATTTTGAGTTCATGGTCCTGCCATTTGGACTCACCAATGCGCCAGCAACATTCATGACTATGATGAACACCATATTTCAGCCCATGTTGGACAGATTTGTGGTGGTATTCATCGATGACATCCTTATCTACAGCAAGACCCTTGAAGAGCATGCGAGACACTTGAAAGAAGTCCTCGAAGTATTGAAGCAAAACAAGCTATTTGCGAAGGAGTCAAAGTGCGAGTTTGCCAAACACGAAGTGGAGTTCCTAGGTCTCCACGTGACTGGTGATGGCATCAAGATGGACCCCAAGAAGACCACGGTGGTGGAGGAATGTCCAACCCCCACGACCACGAAAGAACTCCAATCATTCTTGGGATTTGCCAATTGGTACAGGAGAATCATCCAGAGCTTCTCGCACATAGCAGCCCCTCTTACGGATCTACTCAAGAAGGACAGGTTATATACATGGACCGAAAAAGAGGAAGAGGCATTTCAAGAGTTAAAGCGAAGATTGACCACATCCCCGGTGCTCACACTCCCAAGTCCAAACCCAGATTGGCCCTTCCACGTCATCACCGATGCATCTTCCTATGCAATAGGAGCAATCCTGCTTCAAGACCAAGGCAAGGGACTGCAGCCCATCGCCTACGAGTCAAGGAAGCTAAATCCAGCCGAGCAAAATTATACAACCACGGAGCGAGAGGCATTGGCGATTGTACATGCCTTGAAGGTTTGGCGCTGCTACGTTGAAGGACGCAAGGTACTGGTCACCACGGACCACGAGGCGTTAAAGCACCTCCAGACGCAGCCGTATCTCTCAAGGAGACAAGCAAGATGGAGCGGATACTTGCAACAATACAACATCACGATTCAGTACCAGCCCGGCAAGACAAACCCGGCTGACCCCCTCTCAAGACTGCAATTAAATGCAGTGATGGTATCCCTGAAGACAGATCTGGAAGCTCGATTTTCAGCCGCCTATGAAAGAGACCCTTACTACAAGAACGGAGAAGCAGCCTTGGACCCATGCAAGAAGCAAGAAGGCAATTATTGGGTGAGGCAAGATACGGGCCAGAGATGTGTTCCTAATGACATAGACCTCCGGCTCTTGCTTCTACGAGAAGCACACGACAACCCTCTTGGAGGACACTTTGGAATCCTAAGGACCACGGGCGTTCTAGCTAGGACTTATTGTTGGCCAGGCATGTCTAAGCAAGTCAAGGAGTACTGCAGGAGCTGTGACACATGCCAAAGAATCAAGCCATCATCGCAAAAGGCGGGAGGACTCCTCCAACCACTACCAATCCCCGAAAGACAATGGACGGACATCTCAATGGACCTTATCGTGGACTGCCCGTGACACCTCGAGGCCATAATGCAATACTCACGGTGGTGGACAGACTTACCAAGATGGCTCATTTTTTTCCCACGACGACTAAGGCTACAGCACCACAACTTGCAAGACTCATCTTTGACAACATATTTCGACTCCATGGACTACCATCAACAATTGCATCAGATAGAGACCCAAGATTCACAAGCCATTTCTGGAAAAATCTCTTCAAGAACTTGGGTACATCACTGGATATGTCTACCGCCTACCACCCACAATCAAATGGGCAAATTGAGCGTATGAATCGTACCCTAAAGACCTCTTTAAAGGCCTATGTGTCTACCCTCGAGCAAGACTGGGACATGTACTTGACCCCCCTTGAGTTTGCCTACAACAACACGACGCAGGCCTCTACTCAAGAGTCCCCATTCTTCCTCAACTATGGCTTCCATCCAACCACGCCGCTGAGCTTCACGGCTGGCCATGATGAAGTACCTGCAGCAACAGTTAATATGGAGACATTAGAAGCGGCCCTTACAGCAGCGAAGAAAGCTCTACAACAGGCGCAAGATGCTCAAGCAAGAGTGGCAAACAGGTCCAGAAGAGAAATTACGTACAAAGCAAGTGACAACGTGTTACTATCATCCAAGAATATTTCCCTGAACAACAGGCCTGCCGGCAGCAAGTTCTCTCCCAAGTATTTGGGACCCTTCAAGATTATCCAGCAAGTCAACCCCGTTGCTTTCAAGCTAGAACTTCCCCAGACTATGCACATCGACCCCGTATTCCACGCTTCCCTCTTCAAGCCATATGTGCAACCCGACAACAAGTTCCCAGGACGTGTGACAACCCCACCAGCCCCAACAATAGTGGATGATCATTTGGAGTACGAAGTGGAAGACATAGTGGCTATGAGAAATTTCAGGAGACAGCAGCAATACTTGATCAAGTGGAAAGGATATCCAGATTCGGAGAATAGTTGGGTGGCGGCGCACTACCTTGACAAAGTTCAGAGAAAGTTGAAGCGCTTCCATGCCGCCAACCCCCATCTTGGACCAGCCTCAAGTCTCTCTACAAGAAGCCCGAAGATTTCAAAGAGGCAGCCTGCCACCATCAAGAAGCAGCAGAAGACCCCTTGGAGGCAGCCTGCAAGAACAAGAAAGAGGAAAAATTGACATTAGACACTCTTCTCTTCTCGCAGTTTCTGGATAGAAACTAAAACTGCTACTGGTGATAGGTCTCTGCATAATAAATTCTGAAAATTTACCTGGCTATAGTTCATAAGTAGTAGGTCATTTAGAGTTCAAGTTTGCTCAATTTGGAGCACTGGTGAGAGAGATATGATGCTCTAAGTAGAAGGGGGTCAGGCTGCTAGCATTGTTAGGGCAGAATATGCCTTCTAACATTGTGCCCTCCCCTGAACTTGGAATGCTCTGAAACTCAAGACTCTAAAAGAACATCTAACAGCGCTCAGTTTGAGACTTAGTTTGCAGAATTTGGAGAAGTATAGAAGAAATTATGATTTTCAGAAGTTTCTGCACAGATTTGGAGTGCCTACTCTCTCAACTCTCAACGACACTCCAGAAATTAGAATGCTCTCAAATTTGGTGACCCGGTAGAGTTCTCCGACGCAGTCCGTCTGGCACTCTAATATTTAGATTTGGAGCAGTTCTGTGGATGCTATGAATTTTGAATTTGTGGCAGATTATGAGCCAACTTTTACAATTTTCTTTATCATCAAGGAGTAGGCTAGCCAATAAGGTCACACCACCCACGACCTTGCCTAGTCTACCTTACATGTGTAGCACCTGACTTGGCGCCTTGGACTAATCCTCTTCACATGTGTGGCATCTGACTTGAAGATGTTGACTAGTCTGCTCCACATGTGTAAGACCTTACTTGACGCGCCGAGACGTCGCTTTTTCTGGCGGGGGGGTGATGTAGTGATTTGAGTTATTATATATTAGTATGCATATATTTTAATGTTTTCAAATATATTTGGAGTAGTATTGTGTGGATTCAAGTGTGAATAGGTACTTTAGTGACTTGGTTCATGTCCTTTGAACCTTCCAAGGCATTTTTGAAGTTAGAGGAAAGACCTAGAAGAACTCCACGTGGCAAAAGTCAAATGTGCCATGTTTAGGTCAAAAGGACATGTGTACATTATTCTAGGAAGAGGTGGCAAGTTTTGGGATGTGTTGGGTGCCAACAAATCAACATACACCTTCCTCGAAATTACTTATTTAGCAAGTATATAAATAAGAGCTGGAACATAGAAAGACATTCCATAATGATTCTTGTACTTGCCAAAATCCAGAAATATATTAGCTTTCAAGAAGCCATCTCTCTTTCAAGAAGCTACCACTTGTGTTCGAAGATCCTTGTCTTGAATAGATAAAGTATTATATTTCACTAAGTACTTCATCTATCTGTTTCACTACACTTGGTCAGCAGCAGGGTCAGCCATTGGCGTGTGAATACAACATTGCACTTTCTTCTTCTTAGACCCGCATGAGTTTGGATACCGTCTAGTCTCTGACCTGTCCTTTTCGCGTGAGATCCACTTTGTGCAGCAGACAACCCATCACCTGAGGCCCTTCCTCTGGCCTCAAGTAGCTGGAATAATTTGGCTGAAGGCCTCAGGATTAGATTTTTGACAGCAAGTGCTCGTTCTCCAAACAGTAGCTGAAGTAGTTCAGTCAATACAACCTGACTTTCTCCAAGGTACGTGCAGCGTCAGTCTTTTCTTCCCAAACAGAGATACTTCATCAGATTGCTGACGTAGGCTAGGCCAGAAGATATCGAAGAGGAAACGCAGGAGGTGGAATTTTCGCTTGACCTGACAAACGAGCCCCTTGTCAAGAGGGTCCTTGACCGACTGCGCAAGCTGTTCTCAGACAAGGAGACTGGCTTGGGAGCTGCCATCATTGTGAAGGCACTGCTGCAGCTACACTTGTCCAAGAAGGATGTCGAGACAATAATCATGAAGAATAGACCCCTCTATAGCAGTTCCTTTGTAACGGGGAGGGTACATGCTTTGAATATGCAGGAGCTAATATATAGCCTTCTAGCGTGCAATTTGACTCGTAGAGAAGTGGGAAAGTACTTCAAAAGCGATTCTCGCATCCTGTCTGTGAAGGATGCCCAGGGTTGCATTGAGGTCGTCCAATATTTAAAAGATGATTTGAAGATAGTCCGTCCCTCCAAGGTCCTCTTATGTGCTCGGAGCATCCTCTGTTGCAAGGTCGACTCTCTAAGGAAGGTAGCCTACCTTAAGGACACGGTGAGAATGCAAAATGTAAGCGATGCTGTAGAAAGACTTCCGGCGCTACTTGGGTACAGCACCGCAAGTCTGGCGCAGAAGGCTGCGGCTCTCAGGAGAGCTCTGGACGTGGAGGACATAGGTCTAATTTTGGACATGCAGCCAAGCCTCATGTTTTCGGCACCTGCTGTGACTACCTCCGCTTTCAAGTGGCTGGTGGACAAGCTGGGTGAGGATGCAGCCAAAAGCGCCATCACTGTGGACCCTCAACTTCGTTCGAACATAGTGGAGATGTACGAGCAGAATCTCAAGATTCTGAGGGAGATGCTTTCGGGGGTGGATCCGGTGGCCTTCATTCTCAAAACTCTGCGAACCCTGCGCATCAAGCCCGAGAGCCAGGCCACGAGCTACAGGTGGCTTTTGGACACCTTCTGAGGGCCCACTGCAGCTGAGATTATGCTGAAGACGCCTAGGCTGCTGCGGGTCACGGGGCCCTCCCTCCAGATGAAGCTAGAGTTTGTCACCGGGGCGATAGGCAGGAGCAAGGAGGAGCTAGCGGAGAGAGGGGTGGTCTTCATGAGGAATCTGGAGCCCGTGTTGAAGCCGCGCTCCTGATTATGGGATTTGCACGTGTTGGTCATTTGGCGGCGTATAACGCGACGTATTTCGCCGTTTTTGCAAAATACGTATAATAGGCAAATTAAGTTGATACAGCCGGGTCGCTTCGCTCCTCTTTATTTGAATTAAACCATTTCAAAGAAGTTTCGCTTCAATGTTCATTTTGGGCACGTATGGGTCTGCCAACTCGACCGGTGACGACGGACAGACTCGGCCCAAAAGATCGACAACCACTTGTGCATTTGCTCACTAGATTCTAAGCAAATGGCTCTCGACCACTCCCCAGCACTCCCGACCACACCCAACCACTCCCGACCACTCCCGTCAGTGCCCGTCAGCCACTTTTTCCTCAATCGGCAACGACTTGATGCGTTTTCTTTATTTGTTCGGTCAGTTTGTGAGAGTCGACATTTTTTTGCCTTTCACACGCGCGATCGATTTAGATGTCGTTTTTTCCGCCGACACACGTATTTAACTCGTAATACGGCAACGATTGACGTAATACATGTGTACGTCCGCGTAAGACGTACACGACAAATATGTTTTCCATAACTAGGGCCGCGCTTTGCTGCGCTCGAGCGCCTCGGCCTTGCGCACAAGTTCTCCCTCAACACGATCTTCTGCTCAGGCAAGGACGAGTATGAGCGGAGCTTGGTGCGCTGGACGTCGCAGGTAACTGTGTGCTCAACAGCAGCCTGCTCTCCCCTTATTCTTCTTGCACTTCCTCCTCCTCCTCCTCCTCCTTGTGCGTGTGAGTGTAGGCTTGCCAAGGATAGCCTGGTGGCTGGGCCCAGTGACAGGGACAACGCCGGTGTGTTGGGGCCGGGCTTGGGGGGACAGACAAGCAGTGGGGGTGCCGCGCATTTGTGTTTAGTTCTCAGGTTGCAGCCACCTCACGGCAAGGACAGTCAAGGCAGTGTGGCACTGTGTCTGCTGCAATATTTGGCTACTAGCAGTGTAGGCTGACAGCCTAGGTTGGTAGGTTTTGTCAAAATTTTAAACTGCACGATATGTTGGAGTTTTAGCCGAGGGTTGCAGGATTGTTGACAAGGGCCATGTAAGCTTTTTTGGGAGCATGTTGGTGGCGGAAGCCTGGGTCGTTTGCGGCCTGGAGCTCAAGATATCTGCCCCCCATGTCCTCTGAACCTTGCCTCCAGCTTAGCCTACACACAGGACGGGCGCAGGGAGTGCATCCATCTGGCCGAACCCGAGAGCAGGCCCAGCTGGCAGCAGCCTTAATTGCTGGGGGCTGCCTGAGATTCACGTCCCCCATCTGCTCGGCTCGACAGCTCGTGCTCCTACTATTGAAACTATCACATCGTAGTAGTATTCCTGTAGGAGGCACTCCCACACATAGACTGGCTGGTTGGCTAACAAAAAGTGGCCGCTGGTGCTTGCTCCATAGCAGCTGTCACACACACCAGACGGCAAAAAGCAGGATGTGCAGACCCTTTGCCTGCTGAATTCAGTGAGCAGCACCACCGCAGGAGAGGAGACACCGGCTTGCTGCTGCTGCTGCTCCAAGCTGCCGTCCACTTTTCTAACAACATGTACTGCCAGGGGTCTAGCTGTATCACTGTCAAGTGGCACAATTTGAGTCGGGCAACAGGCAATACCCCCTCAGCGCATTGCTTGCTTGCCAGAGAGCAGGCGGGGGTTTGTCTTGCTGCCTATGGGGCGTCGCCAGCTAGCAAGGGTTGCAAAACACCCGCGCAGTCAGCCACACCAAGGCTAACCAGCGAGCCAACTTGCAGCACAATTTGTCTTCGCTTTGTCCTCGTAACGCCTCATGGGGTCATTGCAACGCCATCCTTGCTGTTGCCCTCTTCAACGTCAAACAGTCGAACCTGTATTTAGGTAGCTGCACAGCAGGAAGAGATTGGAGTGACGATAGCGGCTGCAGCTCTTGGAGTTGAACCTCTAGGCACTTGCGTTGGTCAATTGCGTGAAGTCTATACGTTCTCATGCTTGTCAGTAAATCAGGGCTCTCATATCAATGTACGGCCGCGTGCCAGACCGGGGCAAGGGTGCTACTGGCATTGTGGCACCAAGGCTAGGAATGAGCATTCAGCTAGAGTTCGACTGTGTGCCCTATAGCCTGTTAGGACTCACAGAACAAAAGCGTGCAAGCGGCTGCCAACAGCACTGGCAAGCAGGGCTGGTGTGGCGTCTGCCAGGCAGCATGGCAATGTTGAGCATGCTGTGGATGCACAAAGAGCCCACCGTGTCACACACACGCCCGGCGTTGTGATGACATAATGGGGGGCCCCTGTGGACAAGCACTGCTGTGCATAGTGGCAGCAGCCTTGTCCATTAATCTGTATGCTGTCTCCTTCCCCTCCCTCTCCCCCTGCCCCTCCCCCTCCCTCTCTCCCTCCCGCTTGACCCTTTCACCCCCACCCCAATCCCCCCTCCGGAGTCTCGCTCCTCTCTCAACCCTCTATAGAGTCTGTACAAGATGTGTTGCTGGCCCCTTCGGCTGGTGAGGTGGTCAGCGTCCACAACAGCCAGGCCCAATACCCTCCCGTGGAGCCGCGTGCAGCAGCCTGTCTGCCCTGGTGTGGCACGGGGGAGGGCAGGCTAGCCAAATTAGCTGCTTTCAGGCTGTAGGAATGTGCACATTCTATGAATACGCCCATTCCCCCTGCATTGTTAGCTTTCAAGACCACATGCAGTCATTTTGAACCTCTGAAGGAGGTGGCAAAGAGCGCATGGGTCAGTAGCTCCACCCCTCCCTCGCTGCCAGCTCCATCTTCGACGTCTGTCAATCACCTTCTTGCAGTGCGCAACTTCCGCTTGTTGCCCTTGGTCATTGACGGCTACCGCAAATGTAAATTGTAACATAAGGTGCGTGTGGGTGTCTGTTTGCGTACCTCGCCAGGTGTCTGCGTGCACCTCAAGGAAGAATAGCAATGCAACAGCTCAGGATGACACACTCACACGCATGCACGCATGCACATACGCATGCACGCACGCACGTACAGCTGCTACTGTTGCTGCTGCTAACTTTGCCCCGGCAAGATGGGAGGAAGGATAACGGAGAGAGGGGATGGAGCACACCTGAGCAGAGCAGACCCGTCTTCTCCGTCTTTGGAAGAAGGTGCTCCCGCTGCCACTGCTGAGAACGGCACGCGCCTATTGCTACCACCCATACTGTATATATCCACTCATTCTCGCACCCTCCCTGCCCGCCTTTCCTGCAGGCCAGCTTGCTGCCCCCCCTCTTTTCTGCTCTGGGCTGTGTGCACTCTATTCTTGACCCACTTTTATCTTAACACTTGTGCACGCCCTCGGCAGCGTGTGCAAGTTGGAGGAAGAGGTGAGCAAGAGAGCATCATTTTGCGCCTACTCCCACCTCTTTTGTCGTGCCCGCTGCATCTGCCTCCCGCTCTGCCTTCCATGGCAGATAGTCAGTCGATCGATCAAGTGGTCGTTTGCTCGCTCATATTATGGCGTTGATATCGCGTCAATATGCCCTGGCCCTTCTTGGGCCTTTATCTCTCCCCACCACAAACCAGCAGCCGCCTCATCCCCTGATCTGGCTGCCCTCCCAGGTGCCTTCACTCTCAGCTTTGCGCTCGGGCGAGGGTGGTTGGAGCTTGGATAGACGCAAAGAGCTGACTGTGCAGCATGCAGAACTGGGGCTTTTGTACTGTTTGTTTGTGCAGGTGCCACGTGAGGGGAATGCAGCTGAGGAGGAGAAGGGGAAGCAGCGACAGCAGGTGAGGGTCCATCTCGCAGAACAGTCAGTCCGCCTTGTGGCTGGAGCACTCTCACATGTGTGTGCTCGACTGTGTGGTGCTTGTCTAGTCACATTTGGCTAGGAGAGGGCCCAAAGCTTTGTTCTGCTTCATCCATATAAGTGAAGCATGTCAGGTTATGAAAGTGTAGTTTGTATCTTTCTAGCATTTTATATGCATAGAGTGTAGTTTTAGAAGAACTTTGGTCTTTATTTCAAGTCATTTGGACAAGTAATGAGAAAAGTTATGAATTTTGGAAGTTTTTAGTGAGTTTTTATCGTCACAGATTCAATTTAGTGACAAGGACAGGTCTAGTGACAAAAATTCTGGTTGGAGTCCAAGAAGTGGGACATTGAATCATGAGGATTCCAGAAACTACGTACGATTACATAGCGTTCCAAAGTGATCATGGAAATTCTAGAAACTCCGTGAGGAGTTGGTGGATTGTGTAGTAGAATATTTGAGAGTGTGATTGTGTGCGTGTGAGTGTGCTAGCTTGTCCAACTAGGCAAGGTCACCTACATGGAAGGAGCCATAGTAGAAGGTACTGGAGGTACTTTGCTAGAAAGACACTTAGAGTTGAAGGATAAATAGGAAGCACAAAGAAGGAGAGGGAGCCTTGTTAGTTTAGTCTAACCTACTTATCTTGTACACGACTTTTCTTAATCAAGTGAGTTCCTTTCCATTTCTCTCTCATGTAGCTCTCTTACTCTTGCGAGGGTGGCACACCACCAGGCCACTCCACCTTGTGTATGCAACTAGGAAAGGTCCTCGTGCACGCTTCCACTCGCGGGTGAGGGTGCGTGAGTGTGTGGGCGCACTCCCCGCACCCTTCCCCCTTTCAAAGCAGGTGTGCTGACTGCATTTGTGTGCACTTACATCCTGCCTTGGTCTGTTGCCTATGCGTGCATGTGTGCTAGCTCTATTTCTGGGCTTGTTTAAACCGGTCATGGCTGGGCTAGGTTGCCCAGGCACAAGCACACAAGAATGAGCTGTGTGCAAGCTGCAGTGACCTGATGTGGCATGCACTCCTCTCGAAAACACCTCCCTTGTGATACTCACTCGGCATTGGTAGCATCCACAATTACATAAAAGACACCATGCAGGTCAGATCTCCCAATCCTAGAGTACATAGACATGACCTAAGCAAAGATGACGTGGACGTACGACCTTGTCTGCTAGACTGAACTTGGCAAGGCCGCGCAAGAATGCACTAGGAGATAGCACGAGCTGAATGCATTCAGCGGCACGCAATTGCTTGGCTCTGACCTGCTCGTTGTGCTCTTTGTGTTTGCTAGGCTGGCTGGGCTGCGCTTCGCTTCCCAAGTGTAGGCTGGCAAGCAGGCACAAAAGCAAGGTGATTGAAATTAATTGACTTACCGATAGGCGATTAACAATTAATGAAAAGATCATTATATCAGCAAGCAATCTTTATGGTATTTTCTGTTTACTGTTTAAACAACAAAAGACATACACTAGCAGTGAACAATACTCACAAGTCAAATGCAAGTAAACGAGCATCAATCATGCAATCAGTAAACTCATACATAAGCAAGGTAAGAAGACAATTCGCATCAATGGCTTCTTGCCTTGGACTTAGATATCTCTTAGTAAGCTGTACAAGAGAGTTGGCCTCGTTTCTGAATGCCGAATCCGAGAGCAATACCTAACATATGTATATGGAATGAGTTTACTGTTCAACAGCAAGTGCGATGGCAAAACCTACCCGGGAGTTAACCACGTTGGTAGGACCTCGGCTAACCAAATCCACAGCCATCTCCCCTCATTGCGAATCGCCATCCACCTAAAGGGTGTCATTTGGCCACTCATCTAGCACACCGTACTTAGATGCATAACTAGGCAGTTCGCTGCTACCGAGTACGGCACTCAGCTGACTGTTGATGAATGTGTCAGCTAGCTGATCTAAGTCAGCAAGTTGACCTAAGTTGACTTCAGCCTGCTGCTCCCGGCTGAGTCGATAAACTAAGTATTAAATATCAGCAGACCTAATATTAACTAAAACAGAGCAGACTTTACTTATTAACTAGTAGATTTGAATGAATATTATATCTATCAATATACTGATTCATTACAGTGATGATTCGCACGTAATCACTGTGCAAGGAAAGTTTCATTGCCCCCCCCCCCTCTCTACAAAAAGAAGGGTACAAGGCCCAAATTGAGGAAGGCCTCTACTACAGGTGGACCACCTGTGTATGGTCTAATGGTGATCTTTCAGTAATGTTCTCCTCGTTAAATGGTGCAAGTGAAGCGGGAGCCACACTAGATTTGTTGAGAAAAATAGGAATGGTAGAAGAACTGATGCGTATTGTCGTTGTACTGACCTAATTCTCCAAATTAATTGAAATATAATGTGCGTGGATAATCTTTGTATGGATCGTGATATGTTACTCGCGACAAATTATTCTAGAAATCGATGAAAAGTATTCGCCCATTTTTTTGCGTGAGTGGCTGCTGTAGTTTAGACAAATAAGCAGGGGTAAGTACAAATTGAATGGCTTGAGCAGATGAACACCTTAATTGTCGAAGCACAAAAGAAGATGCCAAGTACTAATGATACATTTGTATGGCAAGGGGGTGGGTAAGTGTATTAGTCTCTTCATAAGTTGCTCTTCACACACCACACGTAAGTTTGCATCTTGGTATTGAGGGGATATATCCAAGCGCATGTGTGTTTTCCACGGTACGTTGCAGATTTCACTCTGAAAGAAAAGCTAGAACCATGATATACCATTTTTTTGGTTTTGCAATACATTATTTTCTATCCTGCCAATGTGAAATTGTTTGCATAAAAATGTAATGTGATTGCATGTCATCTTATGAATGTCCTAAGTTGAACCAAAAAGGCGACTCTAAATGTGAAGTCTTCAATTTTAATCTCTTGTCATGATTTTTGGTCCACCTCCAAAGGAAAGATCTTGTCTTGTAGGTTGTGAACTTATTATCTGTACCAACAAGCTCATTCAATCCCAATGCGTATGAAAAACTTGTCCGCCTTTTTGTCGTGCCTAACAGTGTCGGTCCCTCGTCACGTGCGTAGCCTTCCAGCACGTGAGTGTAACGATCCGAGCTATTTTAGGCGTATTTGGGACGTTTTCCCAATTATCCAAAGTACGTTATACTATTTATCATATTATTTGATAAATGATTGCATCACATTCAATCATTCGTAACACGTGTGTGTCGATTAATTCCTGGTCGATTGGTGAAACGACCAAGATACTATTGCAAAAAGCGTCGTAACGTAACTCGACAACTTCGCAAAAGTACGACATCATTATTCATAAAGTTACTTTGATTAATTATGAGATGATAACTTACTATATCACGGATTGATTAAGTTGATTTGATTGTCATTATTTCGGATAATGCACAGTCACAAACTTCGCATTTACGACCAGTCGTTAATACGAAGAAAGCGTCGTAAAATTCGAACAACAATCAATATGCGACGACTCTGCATCCGAGCGGATTCGAACCCGCGACTCGTCGTTTGAAACGTTCACACCTAACCAATTGGCGAAGTAGTTATTCGTGATTACCGGTTCATGGCAAAAGTACCTGTACGCAACTTTGCGAACCATCGCGACTTTTCAAAATTCGCGTGAACGCGAATACGCCCGTTTGGCGTGAAACGGTTATTTCGGAAAACCGTCGAAAAGTCTCCAAACGTCCAAACGGCTCGTTTGGAGCATTCGGCCGAACGGTTTTGTAACCTTTCGTCCGTTTTCGTTGAACATGAACCTGTGCCTTAGGTGGTGACTCGAAGCACTCCAGTGCCTCAAGATTTGCAAGTATATATACTTGCAAGAGTCATTGTGAGTGCAACTCTCACAAGCACAAATTCTACGTCAGTCTACATTTTCGCTATTTCAAGTATTCGTCGATTTGCACAAGTATACAGATTTTCTTTCCACTTGAATTAAATATTCCTTGAATACCGAGGAAAGATCCTCTTGAAAAGCAGAAACGTAACAGTGTGCCTTCGACCTGGTCGATGTGTCGGTGGCCCTCCTCACGTGTGGGCAAACGTGGTCGATCAACCGTCGCACGTGTATCAAAGACAAGCCTTACCAAGGTTGACCCATCCCTGGGCTCCTGAACTTGCACCATGCAACCATGACCAACACTCAGAGCAATGTTCTCCTTCACCCAGCTCTCACCATCCGCTTATCCTACGACTTAGCAGAAAACTTTAAAAATACTTGCCTTGCCTTAATTCCTCTTACAAGGACGGAAGTCTCTTACTTCCACATAGGCTTTATGCCTTAAGGTTCTTGGGTTCACAGGCGAGCAAATTGTAGTTTGCAGAAATCACACTCTAAGCAGCTTGACATACAACGTCAGATTCAGAGAAAATCGTCCTTCAGGCTTTCGCTTAACTTTCACAAAGTCACAGCTTACAAAACTCTGAAACTACACGTTTATGCTGGCCTGGGTCAAGCTCTTCACTTGATACCGCGCCTTAACAGTTCTTCACTGCCAGGCTAGGCTCACTCGGTTCTTCACTGAGAGCTTTATCTGCCAATACTACCCTCTCTCTTCGAGATGCGAATGCAATTTCTGAGAACTTGGAAACTAACACACAACTCACCATTTTAAGGCTGCTACACACACTTTTGTGGCGTTCGGCCGAATCTGTGCTAATCTCCTAGCAAATTCTATTCTGCAGTTCTCCTACTTTCAACAGTGAGATTCCCTCTGGGGAACTCCTACAATCCTAACTTATCTATGAAACACTGAGAAGAATCTTCAGCGTCGGCAGAAGCGTGGAGCGTCGGCAGAAGCGTGGGGCCTCGGCTCTCCAATGGCCTTGGGAACTCCTTCTTCTTCTTCGCGCCCTTCTTCTCCTTCCTTCTGCTCCTTCTGCTCCTTCTGCTCCTTCTGCTTCTTGGCAAAAGTGCGTGAGAGTGAATGACATGTCTCAGGCAAGATTTGTGCCTTTCGCAGGCACCACACAGCGTCATCTTTCGAGAATGCCGTGCTTAGTCACAAAGCTTAGCTGCATGTCGCTTCTGCCTAGCCATGCTCAACTCAAACTCGTAGTCACTCAGCATGCATGCACACCTCGTGACTGTCGCGCGTGGCTGCTTAGCTTCTCAGCTGGCAGTCACGCCTAATTGGCTCATGGCTAAGAACTCCTGAGCGGCGTGTACAAGCAAATGCCACTTGCTCAAGATTCCCAATCGGGCGGCCGTAACCTATCTTGGCATTGCGGCCATGACCTGGCTTAATCTGCCAGTCACACAGTACCTGACTTGGTACCTGCTGGGCGGCTCATCACTGATCCCCAGCTTCTAGCCTCGCGGCTGTCTATGCTGTCAAAACCTCCCCCATCCCTGGGTGTGGGGCACATTGACATTGACCCCTTGCCAGTGGTCTTGACGCCGACATAACCACTAACTGCGACATAATCAGTCAAGTGGTCGGTGAGTCAACGTTGACTTTCCGTACCTGGGTGGCCGTAGCTTGCGCTGCGCGTGCGGCACCGTCAAACGGATAGTAGTCGCGACACTATAGCCCTATATAATGTTCATCAAACCTTCAAAAAACATTTCTTCCTGATTCGATTGCTGGCGCTATTTCTCAATAAATATGTTTTTATTCATTATTGGACCCTTTTTTTTTAAGGATCCAACTTATTCCAAGAGTTGACCCCCCGAACTCTTTGACCAGATGTAGCTTTCTAAACATGTGAGGCTGCTGTACGATTGGCTACGGTGATGATATTCATATCTCAAGTCGCATTCCTGCTGCTGCGTAGTAGGTTCTGCAACTTGCTGCAACTGGTGGCAGCTGGTGGCAGCTGGTGAATTCAGCACGAAACCATTCCTAGCGCTCTAACTTTGAAGTGCGGACTCCGCACTTTCTTGCTTCTTCTTTGAGGTGATGCAGTACATGCAAAAAACAGAGGCCTACGCGAAGACACAAAGATTGTGACCGAATCAGGGCTGTGTGCAGCCGATTGACTGTTACAGTACCCGAGTCTCCAGCGACGTTCTAATGGAAAACTTGAAGCGCACAGTGGAGGCCTTGTCAACTGGAGAAGCTCCCAGTAGTCCTTCCAAGAGGTATACAAATGCTCCCTCTCTGTTGATGAATGTTACGTTCACTGTTGACTATAGATTTGGTGCATTGATTGTAATGACTTGAATCGGCAGTTGCCTAGATGGGTGGGCGCATGATAGCAGCTACTAGTATATGGATAGTTTGACCAAATCTTAAGAACTATGCAGACTGCGGACAAACTGGGACGACCCCTCCATCCCAACAGCTTCGCTACTTTCTATCATCAGAGAAAAATGGAGGTGGAAGCAGTGCGGCTCAAAAGAAACGAAGACCGCCGCATTGATAAGCCCAGTGAAAACTTCTTCGATGAGGTTTGCACGGACGCTGAAGGCTCGATTGCATTCATACTTGTTTATCTTAATGCGGGATAAATGAAGCAGATTCAGCTAATGTGCCCATGGACCTCTTCCTATATATATGATCTCTTTTTTATATGCCCATTTCTTGACGAGTAAACTTGCTACTTATGTCATCCTCTTTCTTACTGACCTTGTGAGTCGTTATCTCTCGTGACCCTATCAGGAAGGTCTATTATGCGTGCCAAGGCACGAGTGAGGGGGGAGAAAAATGCTCAGCAACAATGACGTTTGTGGTTCAACAAGTAAAGGATTCCAGTAAGGAGGAAATAGTCGGACTAGTGAGCTACCTGGGAACCCACAACCACCCCAAGCCTGAGCCCAAGCCCAAGAAAAAGTTCAAGAGCAACGTTGTGGTCAAAGAGCCTCCTGGTCTCTGTAGATTTCTTGCGGCCAAAGAGTAAGCACCGGACCTTTTCTCCTCTTGATGAGAAGATAATCACCCTCCTGCCAACCTTAGGTTTGAATGTGGCGGATAAAAGTGAAGGTCTTGGTCTGTCAAATAGCACAAGGGACTGTTGGTCAATGTCAGAATCTTTTGAGGCTCGTAGGGTGGCTATAGATCAAACATTATTGTTCCTGCGTCCTGTTACATGTATTTGAGTTGACAAGCCTGGGGACATATTGGGGGGGACTTCAAGAGTCAGGTCAAGTCGTGGCACTGTGTGAAGAGCATGAGGGCATTACTTGATTTGATGGGCAGAAGGGGAGAGTAAGAAAAGGTCCAAGTTACATTGTAGCGCAGTGAGGTCAAACCCCTGTCATAGTCGCAAATTGGTGCTGGATTGTACTTGATGGCAGCCTCCAGCCAGCTAATATTTCTTACTTAATCTATGATCCTATTTGTGCCTGCAGGCTGTTGCAGGAGAAAGATGAGAGGCCGCCTGGCCTGCAGACCTTCTCCCCTCGTAACAATGAGGTGAAAGAGGTGGACAGCCTGGATGGGATGACGCAGCCCTTGACATCTGACTTTGTTGGGAGCCTTTTTGGTCAGCCAGGCTCTGATGCTGCCCCCGCACAGCAGGAGGAGGATTTGGCAGATGGATCGTCTAGGAGGAGTAGCTTCCAGCTTATGCTGGACGAAGATTTTGGTCCTCTAGAGGGTGACCCCCCATGCCTGGAGGAGGCGGAAGGGATCTGTGAGGACTGGCTGGATGGCTTCCAGTTGCCCTTTCCAAGAGACTTTGGTCGGATCAACTTGGAAGGCCGAGGAGGAAATGGGGACCCCGCCAGGCCCCCCCGCCGCGGTAGCCACGCTTCTTCGGATGGAGGCTTCTATGAAGCGCTGCCGCAGCTGCGAGGTGTTGAGGACATCCTCTCTGCAGCAGGGAAGGTGCTGGAGGTGCACCTGTGCAATGTGAGGACGGAAGTGGGCTTTGGGAGCTGGCCGCCGCTTGGCCTTGGCAGCTGTGAGGTAGAGGACGAGGCGGGGGGGATACAGAACCCGGACGGCGCGTGGCCGGAGCAGTCGCCTGTGGCACTTTTGTCACTGGGCAGCTTTGGCTGCAGCATGCCGTCCTTCATGGGGGAGGCCTGTGGGGCCGCTGAAGCAGCTGAAGCCTTGTGCCCTTTCAGCCTCGTCCTAATGGGTGAGGAGGAGGAACACTGGCACAGGCTTCAGCATCAGTCAGCTGTGGGCCTCCTCTTAGCTAGTGACGCCCCAGGAAGCAAGAAGCTCGCCATTGACATGCAGGAGAGGAGAAAGGTAGAGCACGGGTTGGAGCAGCACCACATGCAGTCAGTAGCTGAGGGGATGTCTCGGAAGCGGAAGCAGCAGGACCTGCATCATGGGCCTGACAAGAGGCCACATCTCACTCCACACTCGAGCTGTTGGGAAACCAGCGGAGTCTGCCAGACTCTGCCCGCTGTCAGCCAAGATGCTCAGCGTGGAGGATTGGAGGGCTTGTTGGACGAGTCTAACCTGCCGGCACTGGGAAGCCCCAGCTTATTAGGGGAGGAGAGCACGGGGGGAATCTTTAGTCTGCTGGACAAAAGCCCCGTTCTGGCCTGGGAAGGATACACATATCCAGGGCTTGGATAGTGGCTAAGCTCAAGCGATAGGTTTCTAAAACAGCCCCTTTGTTGCATAGTGTGTGCGTGTGTGAGTGTGTGTGTGTGAGCGTGTGTGTGTGTGTGTGTGTGGCATATCCCTGTAGTTCGTAGATTCTTGAAAAAGTTTGATAGCTACTTTCAACCTTGAAAGGGATATCTCTCATTCCATGTGAAAGTTCACATTAGTAGGTCAGTTTTGATTTGACTTAGAGCAGAGATAATGTTAGATAGCTTGTTTGATTTAGTGCAGATGTTGGAGTTGAAGTGTAAAATGAAGCTTAGACATGTACAATATGAAACTTTATCGATATTTATTTGCTATCGCATTTTGTTGCTTCCTGTGGTTAGCAGTTAGTAGTTAGCAGTCAATGATGAGCTAAAGCTGTTCTTTGTTGAGGATGCAGTCTGAACTATATTAGTTCTGATGCAATTTAGGCCCAACACCGCATACCATGGATAAGCAACGAAATGCCACTGAAGTCATGCAGTATACCACAGCTAAATTTTTTTGCTTCCGACCCTATTTGCAGCGTGATATCACATCATAATCTGTTCACTAGAGATTTAACCCGTACTCTAGGATATTGTGGTAGTTTGGAAATAATACATGGGCTAGTATCGTTCAAATGCGTTCTCTTGAGGTGCAAGTGACAGCTGGAATTCAATGCAAAGAGCCTATGGGCTTATATCAGGTCATCCTTGCTCGACCACAGGACTCATAAAAAGCTGTATATCATACTCTGCAGTGCACATGAAGTATTTACAGTATGTTCTAATCTCAACGACAAGTACTGGCATGTATTCCTATAAATCTTTCAACTTGTTGTATCCGGGACGATAGAACTCTTATATATCATAGCTTCAGATTTGTCTAGTCCTCACTAAATCGAAACCTGACAAACAGAGTCCTCAAAGTACATATTCTGCTACATGCACTCGAAGAAATACCTCGTCACCGAAGAAAAACAATTGTTCATTAACTGATCTACAGCTGTGTGCGACTCTCTTTTAGGCTGCTTTGTCCCTGTGGCAGCCCTTGGTCTCATTGATGACCAGAACGGCTGCCAAGCCGACAACTGCAAGCACAAGCTTACCAACCTCACTCTCTGGGTGTTCTTGACAGGGAGGAAGGGAAGGGCAGCCCCATCAGGCGGTTTCAGACCTGCAGGGAAAGGCGGCGCAGGTAGCCAGAACACACTGCATGGACACTAGAAGGAGACACAGCAAACACGAGCACAGCAGAAGGAAAGAAAGCGAGAGTGGCACAGGTTTTGTATTCTGCATCCAACCGGAAGCCAACCCAGAATACGAATAGCACCCTCCCAACCCCCCTTCCCCCCGCCCTCCTTCTCCCTCCACCTTTTTCCCCTACTGCACCATGCGGCTTGTGCAGCTGGCTAGCACACAGTACGGCAGAGGAGCCGGCGCCATTACTCCAAGCAGCAGGAGTAGCACACGGAGCAGCAAAGGAGCAGTAGCAACAGAGACCAGCTGTCCACGCACCCCTCTAGTGAGGCTTGTTCACGACGGCCTCGCCAAAGGAAGGACACGACAGTGTCTCAGCTTAACTCCCAGGAGTCAAGCAGCACTTGACCTCACATACATGTCAAAGCCGCGAGTAACAAGGGGGTGCAAGCAGCACAGGTAACAGGTGTAGCAAGCAGCGGTGCTTCCACGCATCAGCGCCACCCCCCGAGTGGGAGGGGTGCGGGTGGCACGGGCGCTGAGTTGATGGGGGGAAAAAGGCGCTGGTGACTGCCGTGCACGCTAGGCAGGAGAGAATGAAAGCTTGCACCGACGTATCTCCCTCGCCCTAGTCGTAGTAGAAGCGCAGATGCAGCCTTTGTGGCTTTGGGTTGGGGGGCACCTGTGCATGTGAGAAGCTGCCATATAGAAGAATGCTGAGGCAGAGTCATGCAGCGGCGGCGGCGGGTGGTCATGCATGCTTGGAAGCCACTGGGGGAAGCAGGAAAGAAATGCGCGGGAGGAGAGCGGACTTCTTTCTCTACCTGTTTGAAGCCTAGGACCTTCCCGCCTGAGCTGAAGTTGCTGCAGGTGTTCAAGCAACTCAGCTGTGGCTGCCTCCGTGCATGCGTCCCACAGCAGCACTTTAGTGGTTTGCCAGCCTCCTCCAGCCTTCCTGCTGCTGCTGCTGCTGCTGCTGCTGCTGACCAGGGCAGACAACGAGAGGCAGCTACTTCATGTGTGGTCTTCAGATGCCCGATCAACTTCAAGACATGAATTTTCTATCCCAAGATGGCTTACCCATCTGGAAGTTAATAGTCCTTTGGGGTCCATTCGACACGGCACCACTTCTGCACGTAAGATTGACATTTGAGAATGGTAGAACATGACTTAGTGTAAGAACTTTCCTCGTTGACCAGAGAACTCCTCCACAATGGTTCATTCTGTCGTCGGGCTCACATAAGAAACTGTTTGTTCAGCAATGAATAAGTGGACTCGTGTATATACAATGAGGGGAAGCTGCACTTTACTTGAATGAGAAAGATAAGGTTTGAAAAAAAGGCGTCCAAAAGGGGCGATAGGACAGATTCAAAAAATACCGTGCTATGCAGAACGCTTATGCGCTTCAGAGATCCACCCAAACCATCACCCACGAGCTTCAGATTTAGCAGTTTATGTATTCAAGACGTTTCACGTCAAAATGCATGTATGAAACGGAGCGTGTCTGAGATCCAAATCATATACGACACAGAGGCCAGCTAGCATTATGCAGACAGGGGTTCGCTGTTGTCATATACCTTGTCATCCCCTTTTGAGCTCCTGAGAGGGGGTGTGGGAGGGCCAGAGGGGTCCAACTCTTGTGGTGTGATTGATGCCAGTTTTTTTTTGGAGGGGACGAAAGGTGGGCCAGGGAAGATAAAAGGAGAAGAGCAGGAGGGAAAGAGGGAGGGGGCCGGGGGAGGGGGGCGTATGGGAAGAGTACGGCTTCCTTTTAATTTTCATTGCAACGGGGAAGAGTATGCCAGCATGCTCTGGGACAAGAGGATGTGGGGAGTTCACTAGTCCGTATAGTGACTGTCTCTTGCCTGCCACTTCCAGGAGCTGCATGCCTGCGGGGGCAATCAATAGAAACCTGTGGCCCCACTTTGCTCCCCTTGCTCGGGCACCTTCCCCTCCCCCTTGCCTCCCCTGAAGTGCCTGGGTCTGAGCACGAGCATGGGTAGAAGATACTCGTATATTGAGTTGTGGGGTCGTTTGGCGTCCTTGTCCAGGACAGCGTGTCATACATGGCCACTCTGGCTGTCCTGGTCCAGGTTATGATTGAGCATGAGAAGCTGGTGCTCGTGCTAGGCTGAAGAGCAGCAAGAGTGTCAAACTGGTTCTATGACAGAAAGTATNGGGGGGGGGGAAGCAAGGGAGGTTGGCAAACACTGACCTCATCGGCTGCCTGTCACCTTGCATCAGCGTGCACGTGGGGCTTGCGCAATTTGTAAGGAAGGACAGAGACAGGGGAGGGCAGAGGGGAAAAAGCGGGACAGCAAGCCAGGCCACCTCATCTGCTGCCTGTCTCTTCTCTGTGCCCGACTACACCCCACCCACACGAGGGCATCTGGGGACCTAGGGGGTGCAGCGAGGGAGACCGGGGGAGGAGGCTGGCAGGCCGCCAAAGCGCTGCTGTGGAAGGCATGCAAGGAGGCAGCCACCACTGAGTTGCTTTAGCACCAGCAGCAACTTTGGCTCAGGTGAGAAGGTCGTCGCCAGGGGGGGGGCTTCTTAGGCTCTCTCCTAAGCTGGTAGAGGAAGAAGTCCGCTCTCCTCTCGCGCATCCTTCTCCTGCCTTCCTCTAGTGCCCGCCGAGCATGCAGGGCCCGCCGCCGCCGCTGCATGCTTCTGCCGCTGGATTTTGCTGCATGGCAGCTTCTCGCATGCACAGGTGCCCCCCGACTCAAAGCCTGTGCCTGCGGTTCTTCTATGACTGGGGAGAGGGAGATACGTCGGTGCAAGCTTTCATTCCCTCCTGCCTAGCGTGCACAACAGAGCTCTCTTCAAGCCCACCAACTCAGCGCCCTTACCATCCGCACCCCTCCCACTCGGGGGGCGGCACTGATGCCTGGAAGAACCTTTGCTTGCTACACCTGTCACCTGTGCTGCTTGCACACTCCTATTACTCGCGCCTTTGACTCATATGTGAGGTCATGTGCTGTTTGACTCCTGGCTGTGAGACTGAAACACTGTCGTGGTTTTCCTAAGGCCGTCGTGAACAAGCCTCACTAGAGGGGTGCGTGGGCAGCCGGTCTCTGTTGCTACAGCTCCTTTGCTGCTCTGTGTGCTACTCCTGCCTGGAGTAATGGCGCCGGTTCCTCTGCCTACTGTGTGCTGCTAGCCAGCTGCACAAGCCGCGTTGTGCGCTAGGGGGAAAAGGCGGGGGGCAGGGGGGTGGGAGGGGTGCGTTTGTATGCAGGGGGGGCCTCCAGCTGGATGCAGAATGAGATACCTGTGCCACTCTCGCTTTCTTTCCTTCTGCTGTGCACGTGCTTGCTGTGTCCTGCCAGTGTCCATTCAATGTGTTTTGACTAACTGCGCCGCCACTTTTCCTGCAGGTTTGGGACCGCCTGATGGGGCTCCCTTCCTCCCAGTCAAGAGCACCCGGAGAGTGAGCTCAGCTAGCTTGTGCTCGCAGTGGTCAACTGGGCAGCCGTTCTGGTCATCAATGAGACCAAAGGCTGCTACAGGGACAAAGCAGCCTATAAGACTCTCGCGCACCGCTTTAGATCAATAGATGAAATGTTGTTCTTTGTCGGTCACAAGGTATTTCTCCGTGTGCACTAGCAACATATATAAACTATTGACTCTGTTTGTCGGTTTTCAGATTGGGTGGACTAGGCAAACCTGAAGCGATAGTTTATAGAATTCTATCGTCTTGGAAATCCTAAGTTGGAAGATTTATCGGAATACATGCCAGTACTTGTCGTCGAGATTAGAACATACTGTAAATACTTGATGAGCACTGCACTCTCTGATGTACAGCTTTCTATGAGTCCCGTGGTCGAGCAAGGAAGACTTAATATGAGCCCATAGGCTCGTTGCATTGAGTTCCAGCTGTCATTTGCACCTCGAGAGAACGTATTCGAGCACTACTAGCACATGTAATATTGCAAAACTGCCATAATATTCTAGAGCACAGGTTGTATCTCTAGTGAACAGATTACGGTGTGATATCACGCCGCAAGTAGGGTCAGAAGCAATAGTTTTAGTTGTGGTATACTGCATGACTTAAGTGGCATTTTGTTGCATGTCTATGGGACGCAATGCTGGGCCTTCCTGAATCGCATCTAGATTAATACAGTATAAACAAAGAACAGCCTTAGCTCATCATTGACTGCTGACCGACATTGCTTCAGTGCGGAAGCTCAGCTCATGTCACAAGAAGAAAATGTGGTGTGGCATGCAAAGTCTGTAACTTTGCCACCACCTTGGTACAATTTGGTATCCACATTGAAGCTAATACGTGTGCTGCAGGCCCCTCGCAGCTTGTTCACCGGTTGCTGGATATGAGCTTCCCCTCCCCGCTGGCTCAGCCACCACCTTGAAGTGGAGGCCTTTGCTCTTGCTGTCTCTCCTACGCCCAAAAATGAGAGACAACACATACCGACTTGTGGTGCGGTTTGGACGAGTGCGTCACAGGCTGATTGGGCTCGACGTCTTTTGGTCTCCATCATGCTGCTCTTGGTTGCAGCATGCCAAAGCGCTAGTGAGAACTATCTACGACTATGGGCTGGTTCAACAATATAAATATCCACTGGCTCAATTGAGACAGTTCTAGAAAGCGCACACCATCAAGCTCTAGGTCCTGCACTATATTGTCTTGGTGTTGCTTCACTCTATAGGATAGGTAAGGCTCGTTTATTAAACTTGAGTAGAGGTGTTTGCCACTATATGACTGGTATTTATTTGTTCTGCCATGTATAAATAGAGCTGCGATAGTGATGTGAATCGGGCTTGACTGATAATTGTCATGCAATTGTAATGGTTACTACAATGTAGATACTATTTCTTTTAATAAGGTAGTCTTAATTGGTCAAGTAAGGTAGTAGTGGGTCCTTCGCGTGCCAGCAAGCCCATAGAGTACATGCACTCGGAGTGCGTGCAACTTGACACATCAGATTGATGAAGCAAGTTGAATTGACATGCACAGAAAATACAGCATGCTCCACTACCTCAGCAGCCATGGTGATGTAGGGAGCCCAATACACCCCCGCAACGTATTTACTGCGGCAAAACATACTGGGAAGTTTGGACCAGGCCTCACTTTGGGCAGTCATAATTCGGTACATGGATAATTGAAATACCAGATTTGTGAAAAGGAGCATCCGCTGCCTAATTACACCAGCAGAAGCTTGAAGCAAGATTTTCATGCTCAGAGCACTGAGTCAACAGATTGACCAACCTGCAAGTGTGACTTCACCAAAAGGCTGGGGTTATTGTTTGGCCACAGATAAATAATGATGTAAAGGGCTATAGCTGCTTGTAAATTTGCTGCACGACAATTTGACAAGCTTAGATCTCAATCCTGGCCCATGCCAAACAGAAAAAGAAGCAACATGCTCAGCAGAGCGCATAAACATTAACCAAAAAGGCATACTTTAAACACGTGTACAGTCCGCTGATTGTGAAGCGCTAACGCTCCATGGCGTTTTGCGCACATCAGTAGTAAGAGTTGCACATTTGCTTGATATTATACACTATGAGAACAATCTCATGACTCATAAACACACTTGGGACACTCTGGCGCAGACTATACTACTCTTCACCTTATTCCTATCAGCAGATCCTCCCAAAGCCATTGACTGAAGGAGACAGCACCCCTGCTGCTTATTACCTGTTCAGTCGAACATCTAGACTAACATATACGACGAGCAGTACCTTAGGCTTCGTCTGCCCCGCCACTTCCCCTGTTGCAGTTCTCAGACGCAGCCGGGCAGCGGCCTTCGCAGCTACTGCTGGCAAACACCTGGCCTCCATCACACACACCTGAGTGCTGGAGCCTCACTGAGCCTCCACGGCCATGGCTTGTCCACCAGCGTGCTGTCGGGAATTGGGCTGGGCTCGTCCGACGCCTCCTCAGAGTTGCTGCTGCCCGAGTTGTCGACGGAGACGGAGAGGTTGTTGGCGGACTGACGGCCCGCGCGCTGGCCTTACCCAGCAGGTTATTTCGGTTGGGAGGGCCGATGAGGTTCTTTGGGATCTGCGTCTGAATTGCCTTCTCCTGCAGATCCAGGCAGCCCAGCCCAGGAAGTAGAACGTTCACGGCACCGAGACGAGGTCAGCAAGGTGCATAATATTTTTGTGATCGCCTCCTGCAGTCAATGGTTGGCTTGTGGGCAACCCAGAGCAGCCCAGCCCAGCTCAGCCCAACACAGTCCAGCAAATGCCCACGCCAGCAAGGACGAGGTCAGCAGGGAGGACGGGCTTGACGCGCTTGTTGAGAAACAGCATACACACGCCAGGGCAGCAAGACGAGACATAAGTACAACAGCAGCTTCGTCGCGTAACCACTGCGCTGTTCAAGGCAAGACTAGGTACAGATTTGGCAGTGGCTGAAACTGCCGCTGTGGGTGGGGCTGTGGCAATGGCTGCGGCTTGCTACGACTGGGCCGCCGGGGAGAACAATCACTGATATCGAACGGTACCAGCACTGCGAGTTGCATGTGCCCCTGTGCTGGAGCACAGCCTCCATGCAGCCTATTGACTGCTTTGAGAGGGCAGAGCGCGCACAGCACGCAACCACGACAGCACATGCGTGCACACCCACTTCATGCCATGCATCTGAGACTCGGACACACGCTGAGAATGGGTGTGTGCACTGCAGCCACGTGAGACCTTCTGCATTCCACAATACACCCGATGCACGCTGCACTTGACCACTGCGGTGACAACAACCAAGAGCATCCGCAACTGCTGCCTCCGAGTTGCTTCCCCCTGCATGTTACCCGACCAGACAGGCTGTAAGAGCCAGCAGCTGCCAGGTGGGTGCACCGGATCTCTACCACCCGCGCTCATATGTATGTATCAGCTTGGTATCGACACGGCCGGCTGAAAAGCCCATTCTACGAGGCCCGACAGGAGAGAAGCGCTCCCCCTCCCATGTACAAGGTCACACATGCAAGAAGACCTCCTTCGCTCTTAGGCTTTTTCAGAGCGAGGTTCTTATGTTGATGGCTGGCTGGTTGCGCCAGGTGGGGGTCCAGAGACAGGGGCCGCCAGTAGAGGGTGCATGGGAGAGACAAGCGAGAAGAACCGCACTGCACCCTCTGAACAGGCCCTCGCAATTCACCCACACATAGCATCAACGGCTGCATAGTGCAGGACGGCTGCACGCTTCCTTACAGCTGCTGCTGTACTCGAAGAAGAGGAGGACCAGCAGTGGGGAGCAAGAGTGATGGGGAGGGATGGAGCGTGTTCTGGGGAGGCTGGAGGCTGGGGGTGGAGGCGCGCGTACCATGAAGTGGAAGCCCTCCTCAAACATCTCGAGGAACCCGCTGACCCACTTGTTGGCGTGCTCCACCCACTTCGTGTACGTCAGCCGCATCCCGATCTTGCCAGCTGTCTTCGCCACCATGTTCAGCAGCGGTCGCACGGGTCCGCAAACACAACGAGCACGTCAGACATCGGGACGAGCACAAGCTTGCGGCCTCCTCCTTACAATCACTGCCCCAATTTTCTCCTCGGCCTGCGCACCTGTCGGAGAATGCAACATCAGCGCCATAATAAAAGCGAGCCACACGACCACTTGACCGAGCGGCTTTCCATCTGTCATGGAAAGCAAAGCAGGAGGCAGATGCAGCGGGCACAACAAAAGAGATGGGGTAAAGGTGCAGAAGTAAGCACTCTCGTCCACCTCTTCCTCCAATTTGCACACGTTGCTGAGGGCATGCACAAGTGCGAGCATTAAATGGGCCAGAAAACAAAGAGTGGAACAGCCCGGGCCAGAGCAGAGGGGGGGCAGCAAGCTGGCTTGCAGGGAAGGCGGGCGAGGAGGGTGTGAAAGAGAGAGTGGATACATACAGTGCGGGTGGTGGCAATGCGCGCGTGCTCTTCACAGCAGTGACTGTGGCAGTACCTACTTCCAGATACGAAAGAGACGACTCTCTCCTGCTCTGTTCTGGTGTACTCCGTCCTCCCTCTCCTTTCGCCTTCCTTCCATCTTGCCTGCAGCTGTCTGTGCGTGTGTGCATGCGTGTGTGCATATGAGTATGTCATCCTGAGCTGTTGCATGCTACCCCCCCCTGAGCTGCACGCAGAAACCTGGCAATCTACGACATGCAAACACACACACACGCACCTTATGTCACAAGCTTTACCTGGGGTTGCTGTGAATGACCAACTGCAGCAGCAAGCGGAAGTTGCGCACCTGCAAGATGGGGACTGACAGACGTCGAAGAAGCAAGGCAGGTGGCAACAAAGAAAGGGAGAGGGAGAGCTAGTGGCCACACGTCCTCGTCAACACCCCACCAAAAATTTCAGAATAACAGCTTGCGCTCCAGAAAGCAAGCAGTCGAGGGGGAATATAAGGACTTACTCACGGCAGGTGCACATTCCTACAGTCTGAGTGCAGCTATTTTGGCTAGCCCGCCCTGCCCCGTGCCACACCAGGGGAGGGGGGGGCAATACTAGGCCTGGCCGTTATGGACGCTGACCACCTCACCGGCAAGGTATACCTGCAACATATGCTGTACAGACTCTAAAGAAGGTTGGAAGAGGAGCGAGACTCCAGAGGGGGGGTTGGGGTGGGGGTTCAAGGGTTAAATGAGAAGGGGAGGAGGGA